>PVLD010033664.1:0-13441 GCA_004027595.1 Dinomys branickii
AGATAAGGATCATTAGGACAATGAAAGGAAAGAACGGGAGTTAATTGCAAGTTTCTATGGTTCACAAGAAGCAGGTGTGTCTCCAGTAGCATTTGTCTTCGTTACTTGTCTCTTGTTGCTGAGAAATAATACCGCTGCCAAGATTAAGGAGAAAAGATGTATTTAGTTCCCACTTTGTGGAGCTTTCAGTTCCTACTCACCTGGCTCCAGGACAGAGTGGCACATGGCAGAGGGCAAGAGTTTATGGTGGTGAAAAACAGCAAAAGCAACCAGAGCCAAAGGGAGGAGCAAGAGCAAGCCTCTGTCCCTCCCCTGCATTGTAAGCAGGCTGCCCACACCAGTGTGGGTGTAGCACTCACTCCCATAATCCTCACAGGGGAGGACAGACTCCATTATTTGTTTTCAAGTCCCCGTTAAGAGAAGTCACTGAAGTTCACTTAAGCTATAGTTGACCCCCACTTCTCACCTCTTTGCTTTGGTTAGGAATCACCCCATTTAAAGGAGAGCAGAAGCACAAAATGGAACAGGACAAACAGGACAAATTAGGATGTGGGCTGTTATGGTTGATACATTGTGTCAACTTGGGGAGTCTAGAGGTTTGGCTAAGTAACTCAGCAGTTGTAACTCGTGGGGTAAAAAGGACATGCCCTTACCCTTCTGGGATGTTGTTTATTGTGTTAATTTGGGAAGTTTAAAAGTTTAACTATGTGACTCAGAAGGGAGCTGGAGTGCTTATTTGTATTTATCCTGAACCTGTGATTGAGGAAGGCGTGGAGACTTTGTGAGAGCTACATGCCCCCTGTGTGGGAGTAGGCTATTTTCAGTGTAAGGGAAGGAGAGGCTGCTTGCAGCCATTCCTCCCTTTTGCTGATTGCTTTTGCTGTGCTCTGCTGCCCTGAACAGTTTGCCCTCTACCATGTGCCACTCTGCCTCAGAACCAGTCAAGTATGGACTACAACTTCCACAAACTGTAAGCTAAATAAAGCTTTCCTTCCTTCATTTTGGGTGTTGGGCATTTTGTCTCAGTAACAAGAAAAAAGTAACCAAGACATGGGCTAAAACTTAAACCACTATGGTTATGTGGCATTTGGCTGTCTGACCTCCTGGGAGAAGTAAACTTTGCCAGCCTCTCTCCCGTAGCTCTGCCTCACTCCTCACTCTCCCCGCCTTGGTTGCTTCCCCTCTCTGTTCCTCTTTGGGGATCTCAGCCATACCCTGTGCAAGGTGTCTATGTGTCTGCTGGTGCCTGTGCCTGTCTCTCTCTCCCTCTGCCTCCCTCAGTAGCTTAGTTCCCCTACTCCATCCTTGGCCTGCACTTTAGAAACGTGGCTGGAATGTTTCTCCTGCCCCCTCCAACCTGCTGCCCAACTTTTTGTCTCACAGTCTCTGTCCCTACAGCCCACGAAGGAGCATCCTGTCACACAGCTCATCCTGCTATGTGGCACCTGGGTGAGCAAAGGGAGGAGAAAGGAAAGTATGGGCATTGTTTGCATGAGAATCTCCACATGTATTATCTTCCCTTACTCAGCCCAAGGCCACCATGATGCCTGGGTCTATATCCTACAGGCAAGCGCCTGGATTCTGCTGTTTGGCATCGCAGAAGTAGAGGTGCGAGCGTGCACAAGCGTGTGCATGGGCGCTGGGGCAGCTGTCAATGTGCCATTCCAGTGTGTATTCATTTGTGCCAGGAGATCATACCCTTTTATTTTGCATCGTTTTAAGTCTTTGATATCTGTCTCTTTCTCAACCACTTTCGTAGTTCCCTAATTTTTTATTTGCCAAAGAAGTAATTACACTAGTTTTGTGAAATTGGCACATGTGTGTATGTTTGTGTGTAATTTCTCATCTTCTTTCCCTTTTTCTCCCATGATCCTCATTTGCTCCCCCATCTCCTCCCCACTGTCTACTCTCTCTCCTTCATTATTACCCCAGTGGTTAGTGTTTTAGCTTTATTCTTTCTACTTTTAAGTCAGTGTATTCTTTTTTAAAATAACAGTTTCGGAAATATTTTTACACTCACTATCCCGAATGGTTCCTTTGCATACTGCATGTCTTGATCTCTTTGTACTTGCCTTACACATCTTTGTGAGGACAGTTATTATTCTTTATAAAGGTTTTGGTTCTACTTGTCCATCAGTTCAGATCCTGCTAGCACAATGTGATGTCTCTCCTCCTTCTCCTCAGCCTCCATTCCTCTGACCTGACACAGCTGATGCTACAGCTCATGTCCACCCCATGCTGCCTTCAGCTTCCTCAACCACTGTGACTACCTGCCAGTGGCTCCACAGTAGATTCTCAGTTATTCAGGTGAGTTTGGGCCTAAGAAGTGCATGTTCTATCTGCCCTGGTCCCTGAAGCATCACTGCAGCCATTCTGAATTCCAAAACTTTAGCCACAAATGTCCCATCACAGCTGTTCTCCATGGTAACGATGGACAAGTACTCTGGTATCCCTACCATGCAGCAGATGTCCCAGGAACACAAGGATGTCACCACATCTCAAAGCCAGCAACACCATTTGACACTTGGAAACTCCACCTTTAGTCTTAATAAAATTAAACAAGAAGAGATGCACATTTCATTTCAATATATTCATGAAGCAGATTCAGTGAAATCCAATAGCTGTTTATGACAGATGGAGCCCCAAGTAAAGTTCAAAAGGCAGTGCTGGCTACTCAGTCCCAACGTCATCCATGGTCATCTGGTCTGGATAGTTTCATTTATCCACCCTTTGAATTTGCAGAGGTTGGTGTAGACAGCTGGAACTCCACGTTGGCCACAGCGGGGGATTCTCCAGGACACAAGCCCCTGCAGGACCCCATTGCAGACCAGCGGTCCTCCAGAGTCTCCCTTTTGAGGGAAGTGAAGAGCAAGTCAGGGTGGGCAGAGGAGGATGGAGGGAGACACACACAGGAAGCCACAAGCACAAAGAGGCAAAGGCAGAGTGAGAGAGCAGGACAGAAACACACAGGCAGGGGCTGGAGGGCAGCAGTGAGCCCTGGAGAGAGAAGCAGGGGAGACAGAGCCATCAGGTCCCAGAGACACATGTGGTCCAGGACGCAGAGGTGATGGGGAGACAAACTGAGACCCTCATAAGGCCCCAGAACAATGAAGACACAGAGACCCAAGGGCCGGATTGTAGGAATTGGCCTTAAAAAACCACTCAGTCCATAGCCTGTAGGCAGGCAGGGCCAGTCCTACCTCTCACACAGCGGCTCTCCCTCCCACCTCTTGCAAAGTTCCCCTGAGAAGCTCCACTCCCGCCTGCAGCTCCCTTTCTCACTTGGCTGAGGGTGAATTGGAGGGTGAGACTGTGTGGGGGCTTGGGGTTTCGGGAGCCACTGGAGTTGAGAAGATGGAGTGGTGCTTGGCAGTGGAGTTCAGGGTGCTGAATGTAGTCAGCCAGTCTGTTCCCGCAGCTGTGTTCCTGCTGGCTGGACCCTCCTGGGGTCCCTCCTGGGCGTCTCTCCTTCCCTCCTCTCACTGTCATTATTCTGCATCTCTCTTCTTACCCCTTACTTCTCCTTGCCTCTCCTTGCCCATCTCTGTGGCTACTTTACCCTGTTTCCTTCTCACTTCCCAGCTCCTTCTCTCTGTTTCTCTTTGCATCTGTATCTCCCCGTGGCCCTCTGTGTCTCTCATTCCTGCATGTCCTTGTGCACTTTGTGGGCTTTATATCCCATCTCCACCTTAAAACCCTGCCTCCTTGGTCCAGTCTCCTACCTTGCAAGCGTCCTCATAGCCTAGTCCACCAGCGCAGAACATACCGTCGTGGTAGTGTTTATGAATCACAAATCTGCAATAATGCTCCAAAAGCACTGGAATATGCGCACACTGCAGTTCATAAGGGTAGTAGTCTGACGGAAAGGACACAGGGTCAGAAACACTCCTGGGCAGAGACACACAAAGATATCAGTGATTCTGAGACAGGAACATCAAAGCTCACCATTCCCTAGCTGACCCCAGCCAGAGATCTGGCACCTGGTTCCAGGTGTTGGACATTGTGACGCGATGGGGATGGTCCGGATGGTGTCTGATTCCACAACTGGTTTGTTCAGCTTGACAAGCATGAGGTCACTACCGCTTGAAGGTTCGACATATTGTGGGTGCTTCACAGAGAAATTGGCCTCGATAATCTGGCTGCCTGGTTCAAACCAATCGTAAATTCCGTGCAGGCCCAGCCCAATGGTGTAGGATCTGAGGGCGATGGGATGGTCAGTACCATAATAACTACATCCTCTCTAGAATCCCAAACTCCAATGCAGGCCCAAATCCAATCCTAGCCCCAGCCCCCACTCATCCTCAACCTCAGTCCCATCCCCATTCCCATTCCCACCCTCCAACCCCCCCAAACCCATCCCTGGTTACAGCCTCATCCCCACTTTGACAGTATCCAAATCTCATCCCAATCCCCACCACCAACTTGAGGTCACAACCTGACTATTAGGGTTGGGACTAGAGAAGCACTGTCTAATGTGTTAATTCAGGGAGCCACTAATGAAGAAAAAAGATGAATAGTGGCTTAGTATAATAATTTTAAATTCAAAATTAATGAAAAAATCCACGATGCCCAAAATATCAGAAATTGAAGGGAATACAGACTTTGAGGTGCACCATGCCCCAGCCCCACACCCTCAGGATCCTATTTAATTTCAACAGTGGATTCTGTGTTCCTCACAGATGTTTGCATTGTGTTGTGTAAAATAAGAAATTAAGATATTTTTCCCAGTGGGTGAGCTTTTGCTTCTTCTCTTCCTATACCTTACCCTGCAGCCCCGTGCACACCTCGGTCCCCATCCACCTGGCTCTGTCTTTATCTGTCTCCCTTACCTTGCCTCAGGCCACTTGCACCTGGTGACAAGAGGCCCCTTGTCCACTCCACCAGGCTACTAGAAGCTGAACTGAGATCCAAGCCCACCTGTCTCAAGCCACCTTCTCCTCTGAGCTTTTATACTTGGATGA
The DNA here is from genome assembly GCA_004027595.1 of Dinomys branickii. NCBI lineage: Eukaryota > Metazoa > Chordata > Mammalia > Rodentia > Dinomyidae > Dinomys > Dinomys branickii. Next base: position 4,962 of record PVLD010033664.1, read on the forward strand.
ACCCCAGGTCATGCGTGGTTTCTCTTCCACATGCAGATCCTTCAGACCCAGCAAAGAGATGTGAGTGCTCCTCCAGCCTGGGGAAGTGGGTCTCCCAGCCAGGCTTCCCCTTTGACTGTAGCTGCAGCCTTGCTTAAGCCCTAGTGTTTCAAATTCTAAGCTCTGGCCAAGTCCAGCCTCTGGAGCTCTCCCCCTGGTCCAGCCCCTCAGAAGTTTTGGAACTTCACCTCGGGCAAGATTTGGTCCTCTCTGCTCAAACGCAGCCTCAGCCTTGCACCTCACTGCGGTGCATTGTCAGACCCTAGCCCTGCCTCCACTTCCATGCCCAAGAGTAGCCACGGTCCACCCCTCCAGGCCCAGGGCCTTACCCCCACCTCCCAGCAGTCACCTCTACTGCACATGCTTACGTTTCCCAGCAGTGCGCAGCCGACAGCACCCACTGCGGGTGCACCAGAACTCCAGCACAGTAGGAATCATCATTGTCAAACAGTGCGGCAATCCAGGGCTGGGAATGTGGAGTGCAAGTAAAGCCACCAGAGATGCGTTTCCTGATGAGGTGCAGCCCATGTGCGAGGTTACTGCTGGTTTTGTTGGGAGGAATCTCAGCTTCTGTGGGCAGGATGAGCACACAATGGCTCCAGTGTGTGGGTGGATGGGATCCAGTAATGGATCCGGTAGTGGATCCAGTAGGGGACAGATGCATCAGGGTTAGGAAGGCACAGGTTATATCAGGAGGGCACAGCAGGGGTAAGGTCTCAGGATCTGCCCCTGGGACATAAACGGGACAGTTCCAAGGCCAGACCCTCTTCTGAGCCAGAGGCTTCACACTCTGCTCCACCACCCCAGGGGCATAGACCCAGTGTCACCACACAGAAGCCATTCCCCTAGAGGCAACCTCCTGGGATTCTGTCTGCTGAACACAGAGTTGAAAGCCAGGCACAGAGAACAGTCCCTCAGGGAACGCTTCTTATCCTTCCTGGGCTTCAGCCCTCTGCAGGGTCACCTTCTCCAGGGTCTCAGGAGTGGTGACCTCCACAGGGAAGGAGGCAGCTGCCATAGCTCTCTGTCAGGTGGGCAGCAGGCCTATTCACAGTTCTGTCCCTGTGCGAAAGACAGCTCACATGTGGACACTCACATGTGGGCCAGAGTCTGGGTAAGACCTGCATTTGCACTGTATGCTGAAACCAACTTTGACATTACCATGGGAGGTGGGAAATCTGAGGCACAGAGACATTAGGGACTTTGGCCAGGAAGGAAGTAGCAGAGCTGGGCTCTGAATCCAGTTGCACCTCCACCTCTGCACAAGTTGAGTGTTTACCCTGGTGCCATGCAGACTCCCAGTTGGGCTATGGGTGGGACAGAATTACCCATATTGGGTGCGCACAGGCTAGCATGCGCTGCGAACCGAGATACCTGCAGCCGTGTGGATGATGCATCCCAGGAAACAGAGCCAGAGGGCTTCTGCTGTGGTCCCCATGTCAGCACCTGCTGGGGAGGAGACCTGGTGACTGGGGAGCCTTCCCCACCATTCCAGGAGCAGCTAGAAAGGACCCTGTCCAGCCTGGACTCTGAAACCTTGGTGGAGGAACCGTAACACAGGGCAGAGTTTCTTAACTTCTGCTTTGGTGATGTCTATCCATGCTCTGCTGGGGATGGACCCAGGACAACCGCAGCCCCTAATGCCACTGAGCCAGACCCCTGCCCGTTGATGACTGGTGTCTGTTGAGTTTTCCTGCTAAGCCCTGCCCGTGTACTGCAGCAGATTTTACACCCCGGGTCAACTGCTGTGCCCCCTCCCCAAGGTCCACCAAAAGGCCCATTTATGGTGCAGGTCCTGGGAGAAGGCAGTGTGAACTCTACCTCGAGGAGAGAGAAGAAGGCAGGGAGACTTGAGTAAGGAGGGGAAGTTGGGGACAGAGACAGAGATGCCAAGACTAAGTCTGAACCTTGGCGCAGGTCAGCTGGGGCCCAGACACACAAGTCTCAGGATCTCGAAGCTGAAGGAGACTGAGATGGACATAAAGGTGCTCTCAGCGCAGTTTCAGGGCTCAGCCCTGTGCCCAGCATCGCATCAACACCAGACACGCAGTGACTTACTTTCTCAGCCATCTCAGGTGCCAGTTCCTGACATTATCCCCATTGCACGGAGGGTACAGACACAGACAGTCTGAGTGCCAAATGGAGAGGGCACTAGAGTTTGTTCTCTTAAAACCTCACTGCAACTGGGTACGATGGCACCGCCTGTAATCACAGCGCTCTGGAGGCTGGAGGATCTCAAAACCCTCAGTGTACACTGAGTCAAAGCGATGGTCTAAGGCAGAGAGGGAGACACACACCCAACAGGACAGAGTGCAGAGTGAGGCTGGAACTCAAAGGGCGGGAAGCACAGAGCAAGCCTTGTGCTGGAAGATCGCAGGGCTGTTCACCTGGCTTCAGCTCCAGGGGCTCAGGGCTCAGCTGTCCCCTGTGTGGCTGCGATCTGTGAGCTGCTGACTCTCAGAGCCTTTGTAGGTTTTATAAGGACTGAGATGGGGGCTGGCCTGCCCTGGGGCTGCTGGAACATTAGAGCCTTAAGGCTGAGATATTAGAGTCCCAGCATTCTACTTCTCTGGACATGACCTGTGGCTGTCCCGTTTCTAATCAGATGAGGTCCCAGGGAGCAGGGCTCCGGGCTGTGAGGAAGCAGGGTGTTGTAGGGTGGAATCCTGAAGGCAGTGACTGCCTTTGGCCGATCTTTCCCCTCTCTGTCTCTCCGTTCAGATGACACCAATCCGCTGCTCTTTGCTACACTTAACCTTCTTGTCTCATGAGTTTTTTTGCTTTGGATTCTTTCCCTTTGAAATTCTTTCCTGTACATTAAATCTACATGAATTTGAGCAAATGTACATGAAATCAACACAGTCTGTGTCTGTGTGTGTGTGTGTGTGTGATCCTGGTGATTGACTCTGGTGTCTCCTTGCTGAGCTTCATTTGAAAGCACCTTTCTTAAATTCTATTTAGAGTCAGAGTCACTGACTTCGTGAATTTGGCCATTCAGGGCTGAAATTTGAGGTCCTCCTGCCTCATTTTTCCAGAGAGCTGGGCTTCTGGTCGTGCAGCACAACAGGCAGTGTATTTTCCTGTCCTAGGCATCTACCAGGCCTGTTGTGCACACTCTGCCCCATTTTCAGCCACACCAAATCTCAAATTCTGGAACATGCCAGGAAGGTTTGTACCTGTCTTAGGCTGTGAGCTGGCTATTCCTTTTGCCTGATGCCTCCCTGTGGCATTTTCTGTTTCCTGTAAAACAAGGTGCAAGTGTCCAGTGCTCCCAGTGGTAACCACGTCTCACAAACCCATGAAACCCCTCCCCAGTTCAGTTCAGTGCAGAGTTCTGAAGGAGACTGAGTGGTGAAGGGTGTGACCCAGAAGCGCAGACTCATGGCTCAGGCCCTGACCACCGGTCCAGACAGCAGGCTGATCACAAGCCCCCTTTGTCACTTGCCCTCCTGACCTGCCAGCAATACATCTGTTTCTCCATCCCAGGCCCGGCATCTGTTAGCCTGGCTCACAGATGTTGGGGAGACCCTGGCAGTTTCTGGTGTATTATTTATAAAGGACAGGTGGTAAGGCACAGCTGAGAGCCCAGCGAGCAGGTCCTGGGTGAGCCCAGGAGGGTCACTGTACAGGCTGGGGCTGGTGCCCTGCAGAACTGGGCTGGAACTCTGTCCCCCAGGGGAAATCAAGGGTTTTCTGAAGCCCCTTCACCTTGACTTAACCAGCTCCTGACTCCATCTGCAGCCTTGTTTCCCCCAAGAGGGTGGTGAGAGGCCCGGGCTCCGCTCCTTGGCCCATCCTGAAGTGCTCCCTGAGAGCCTCCTCATTGTGCAATATGCTCCTGTCATCACTGCTGAGTGTGGGGACTCGCTTTAGAGATAATGGGACTTCAGGAAATTCCAGGAACCAGTCTTAACTGGAAGCTGTGATGTGATAGGGATTTGTTTTTCATATTTTTTCATTTAATATCTTCTCTGTGTTTGGGTGTCCCATAGTCTAGTATATGTGTGGTGAAGGACCTTTTCTATCATACTCTGCATACATTAGGCTCCCTATGGTTCCATTTTCCTGCAGTTATACCCTAGATTTCAGCATTGTTTTCCTCTCTGGACTGTACCCTATGCAGAGCTGTTCAGTCCACCCCCTGGTACCTGCTGATGTGGGTCCTTGATGATGGAAATAGAACTAAAGCAACAGCATGAATGCACAGGCAAGAGCTTTAGTCATGAGTAAGAGAAGATGGTCAGGGCCTTAGCTTTAGGCACTGACAAACATCAAATGGATCCTCTGACAAAGGAAAGTGGGAGGCCCCAGGGCAGAGGCTTCCACTGGAGAGAGGGCAGTGGCTGTGGTTCTGAGAGCTGGGTTATCCTGGCACATGGAGATGCTCAGGGATTGGCTCCAGCTGATCCTTATCTCAACCATGGCTACTTTAGTCGGGTTGAAGTCTCATGATCTGAGGGACAGTTTGGTTGCATGGGATGACTGTCTTCTGTTGGGGGGTCCCAGTCAGAGAAGGCTGTTAACCAAGGCGACCTGAACATGAGGGGCCTGGAGATTTTATCAGCATAGTTGACATCCTGGCAACTGTCTTATCCTCGTGTCCTAAGCCTTCAAGGGCTATGGCTAAGCTGGGTAGATTTAGGGGTAAGAAACCTTGCTATGTCAGCTTTTTGACAGCTGTGCCCTGACTAAGTGTTGTGCCTCACTGCACAGGAGAGAAGGGCGTGTCTCAGAGATTTAGAAAGCAAAGGGCGAGAGCTTTGTCTTCTTTTCTGGTACCAGCTGTGCTTTTGGAGGCCTGAGTGAGGAGTCATCCAATTTAGTAAAGGCCACTTTGACTTCCTCCACTGTCTCTGAGGAAAACATGGATCATGATTTGCTGAGTAACTGATCAATGGCTGAGGTGTTTTTTCGTCCCCTGTCCCCAGGGTTTCCATGTCTTCTCTTTTTCCTTCCCATATATCTTCACAAATCCCCTTCTCTCTCTCTCACTCTCTCTCTTTCTCTGTCTTTCTTTCTCTGTGTCTCTGGGAGTAATTTCTTCTGGCACATCTTGCATTTCTCTGATATTCTCTTCAGCTTTGTCCAAAGTCTTTTTACATTTTTAGAGCTTAAGTAATAGTTTTACTAGGTTATTTTTAATTTTAAAATTAATGTTTTCTCTTTCATCTTGATTCACTCCCAAAAGAATCTTGTAAATTCCAGGTCAAATTTGCTCACACTTCTCTCATTTTCTCTTTCTTTTCCTCTCACTCTGGTTATTCAAATCACAAGGGACACAAAGTCCCGCAGCTACGTATATCAATTAGTTCTTTACTGTGTTGAAGAATCATCCACCTTAGCTGTGCTCTGTTCTGAATTCAACAGTTCCAGTCACGACCATTCTTAAAGCCCTAAATCTGCTGATTATTCTGCTCACATGCAGCCCTTATGATTTTCTTTCTCCTGCATCCTCTCAGTTTTGGCTTTGTGGCAGTGTCAACATCTGTATCGAAATAGTGAAGGACTTTCTCCAGGATGTATGTCCTTCTTATTGTGTCCCAAAAGCAGAGGTTCCCCTGCCCCAAAGCGCCCCAGGCCAGCTCCATGCAGATGTCCCAGACTGTCCCATGATTCCTTCACTCTGGGACCAGGCTCCTCTTCCTGGTGGCAACACCAGCTCCCTGGAGATATGCTCTCTCCTGGCTGATCTCCCACCTGTTCTGAGCTTTTGAGCTTGAGGCTCCTTGCAAATTTCCATGTCTTGTACCAGACCAACTGTGGGAGTGTTTTTTGTTCATCAGGTTGCATGATCTAGAACTTACACTGCAAGTTCTCCATTCAGGTCCCAGACTCCTGACTGAGGGATTTGTTGGTCAACCAAAAGACTGAGAACCCCAGGTTCAGAGCCTCATGCTTTAGGCTCCTGATGTTCCAGTCTGGGCTCCAAACTGGAACCTCAAAAAATCCAGCCCCAGACTGCATACTGTAAGGTCCATGTGGAAAACCTAATGCTATGTGAGATTGGGGATGCTCCTGGGTCCACATCATGAGGTCAGAACACCCTGAGGTAGACAGCAAAGCTGTGGATACAACTTCCTTTTGATGTCACCTACACCTGTTGCAGAGATGTGGATGTGGACAATGTTTATGATAAGGAATATCTGTATTGGTTTGTTATACATTTATATGTATAGAAGTTATGTGGATATGTTAATACTGGTATTTAAATCTTCTATAGCCTCATTCTGATAAAAATTGCCATAGCCTGTGCTCTACAGTATTTACTACCAGTGATGCTTATTATGTTCAACCATTGTCGTTATGCATTTCAAGATAGTTTAGTCACCCCCAAAGGAAACCCCATTCAGGTCATAATCACACCCCTTCTGTCTTCCCAGTGCCTGGAGATCATGAATCTGCTGTCCCCATGGATTTGCCTTTTCTGGAGAGTCCATATAGATGGAATCTACAACATGTGGCTTTTTATGGCTGAATTCTTTCAATACCATGATATTTTCAAGGTTGATCCATGTTTAATGTTTCATTCCATTTTATGAATGATCCTGAATATTCCATTACACAATGATGTCACAATTATCGATCTCATTTCCTGGTTTGGTCTGTGGTGTCATTTCTATTTTGCTCTGAGAAAGACTCACACTCATAGTACATGTATATATTCTAGGTAGGCTAAGTCTTATAGCACACACATCATATAAATGGCATATACCTTAGTTTCTTTTCTTACATACTGAGGAGCATGATTTCTGGGCAATGGAGACTGGTATCTTCCTTATTCCCAGCTGATGGCCTGGGAGGCCTCACCCACGTTCCCTCCTCAATGTCTGCCTGCCTTGCTACTCATGTTCAGGTTTTCCATGCACTGAGTCCTGCAGGTGGTATCGGGCAGTAGTCCCCTGCCCAGCATCATGTGTTTCTGCATGAATATGCAGTTTTCCAACTACAGTTATTTGCCATGCAAGGAAGCATTAGGAAGCCTGGTACCCAGAGCAGTAAAAGACTTTAGCAAAGCCAAGGATTGTGGGAAAGTAAAGAGTTTATTGAAGTAATGCAAGAAAGCAGTGGGAAAATTCAAGGAAGGACTATATGCCTGCAGTCTGAGGATATGAGGAGGGTGTGGAGTGGTCAGGGCAAGGGTCGCAGGCAGGCTTTCCTCAGGTCTGCATGCACTCCATCTGTCTCAAGGGAGTAGCTGGGTTGTGTCAATAGTTACATGTTAGAGCAGGCACATTGACAGAGTCTGAAATTCTGGTCCTAATTTGAATCCCTTGAGGCTCCAATGGAGTACTCCCACAAATATTACCTGTAACAAAGGGGTCACGGGCTATCAGGAGAAAATACATGTGTTCTGCATCAAAGTCCTGTTTGTCATTTCCTTCTATGTGGAGTTTTGCCAGTGTAGATGTTATGATCCCGTAGTACGTGCCAGGTCTCAGACATCTGATAGAGCAAGAGACTGGGTTCACTGTGACTCTATTGAATTGTAAATTAATTCACTGCCTGTTTACTCACCCTCCAGAACACTCAAAATACTGTATCCTCACTGCGCATAGTGGTTATTTTTCTTTCGTACAACGTGATCCTCAATTCACAGGGCTCTTTCTGGCTCTGCTCTGTTCTTCTGGTATATTTGGCATGTCTTCGCTGATATCACTATTTTTTCATAATAAGGTTCTAGGAGAACACATCTACCCATGTTGCTTTCCTTTACCTTGCTTAATGATACTTTGCGCTTTTATAAACGTTCTAGGAACAGCTTGGCAGGTTCTTTAAATGTCCTTTTGGATTTTAATTTGGGTGCTGTTGAGCTTATAAATTCAGAGTGCATCCATTCCCCTACAGATGATTCAAGTTTATCCTTCTTAATGGCAGAGTAGCACTGCATTGTACAAATACGACATTTTCTTTGATTCATGTTTTGGTAGACATGAAGCCTACTGCCAAGACTTAGCTACTGTAATTTGTACTGGTATAAGTATGCATATGTGTGAGTTACTGTAATATGATGTTTTTAACTCTTTCAGGAAGACACCTACAGGTGGACGGATACACCTTGAGACAGTTGTATTAAGTGAGATAAATCAGACACCCAAGGTTATGTATTGCATGAGTTCTCTTCTATGAGAAATATAAATAAATTAGAGAGCAAGATAGAAGATGACAGGAAATGAGATAGTAGGGAAGGGAACCAAGAGATGTGGGGAGGGGGAAGGAGAGAACAGAGAAGGGATGAGAAAGGAATTAAGGTGTGTGATGTCCGTGGACCACCTCCGATGGGGCATCGTGCCTTGAAGCCTGTGCCACTGAAATGAGATGGAAAGAGCACATGTGTGGTGGAAATTTGTGATGACAGGTAACGTTCCACACACTCCCCTAAAGGAAGTTAAGGGTAATTAGCATCTTTACAAGAACAGAATCTTACCTGCACACATGACACA
>PVLD010033665.1:0-13435 GCA_004027595.1 Dinomys branickii
TGTGAGCAACAAGTTTTTGTTTAAGCTACCCAGTCTAAGCTATTGTGTCATGACAGCTTAAACAGACTAAAAGCTATACTTATCATTCTTTGAGTTTTCCTTCTGCTGCTTTTTTTCTTTTTGGAGGGCTGAGGAGCAAACCTAGGGCTTTAGGCATGCTAGACAAGCTCTTTACCCTGAGCTATACCCCAAGCCCTTTTTTGAGTTCTTTGAACAAACTAACCATCACATTTAAGTGATCTCTCCATTAATTGAGGAGTTAAATATTTTTTTTACACAGGTTGATCTTATTTTTGTTTGAGAGTCACAATTCTATTTTTAAGACAAAAATTATTCTTTAACCAGTCAGTCATTCAGCTAATGTTTGTTGATGCCTTTCCTGGCCCAGGCACTTGGTTGATGTTGGGAATACAAAGATGAATCGAACACAGTCCATGTCCTCAAAGAGCTCATTGTCCACACAGAGGCGGCTGGGAGGCTCCTCAGTGAACACAGAATGATGATGCTGAGGCTGCAGTTGGAGGAGGTTGCTTTCAACTGGGATCGGGGTTTTTCTTACCAGGATGGGATTTTTTCTTACCAGGAAAGGCCTGAGTTTGGGAATTATATAGGTCTTGCACCAAGATCTCAATTCATCTTTTCAAAGCTTTGTGACCTCAAAAATTTTCTCATATATAAAGTAGAAAAAAATAGTAGTATGGGTGCCTTAAGGGTTTGTGAGAGATAAATGAGGCGCTGTGTACAAATGCTTAGCTCAGTGCCTGGCATATACTAAGTGATCAATAGATGTTTCTCTTCTCATCCTTCTTAGCTACGATTTCAGAGGGCTCCTGATTCCTTTTCCTGACTGCTAGGTGACACCTGAGACTCCCTCAGAAGAGGAGAAACCCTTTCATTACACAGCTAGAGAAGGGCTCCAGTGTAAACACCCAGGACAGGAAACTTGGGAACTGCAGCCCACCTTAATGTGTAATTTGCTGATGCCAGGGCTTCCGTTTTGTAAGCATAACTGTGGCCTTCGCGTGCCTTGGAAAGCACCTTCCCATCCCTGACCTCATTTAATCCCCCCGTGCCTGTCTGGGGAAGGAAGGGCTCCACGACTGTCCTCATTTCACTGAGAAGGGGCTTGGGCTTGGAACCGTGCAATCAGCAGCCCATGCTGGGTTAACCAGCTGCCTGTGAGCCAACAACACGAGACTCAAACCACACAGGCAAAGGGAGAAGGAGGGAAGGAAGGAGGAAAGCAAAGCAGGGGGTGCTTTAGAAGGTGTCATGATTGTTTCTAGATGTCCCCTCAAAGCTTCATGCTCTCCTAGGACTTTTTCAGAGGTAGCTGAATCTACAGTGTGCAGTGCTGGGATTAAGGGTGGGTGATTTCTGGATCAGCCCACTGATTGGGTTGAGGCTGTCCTAATCCCAGAGACTGGATGCAATATAAGTGACAGAAAGAGGCTTGCCTCCCCCATTTGCCCTTTTTGCTTTTGCTGTCTTTTGCTGCCATGAACTGTTGCCCCTCTGCCACGTGCCAATCTGTCTTGGAGGCAGTAGATTATGGACTGAAACCTCTACAAACTGAGCTACGTAAATCTCTCCTCCTTTAACTTTGGGTGTTGGGTGTTTTGTCTCAGCAATGAAAGGAAAGTAACTAAAACAGAAGGAAACTGAGGGAGGCCAAAGTCAGAGAAACTCTGGAGGAGGCAGCAGAGCCTTTAAGGGAGGGGGCGTCAAATTCTGCTGTCCACGTCCTTGTGTGATTTCTAATCATATTGGGTCTCAGCTTCTTTTATTTTGAAGAGCTGCTCCAAGAAGTAGGACACAATCATTAGAGTGTCTAGCACAGACTAGAGTAGAAGGCTGATGCTGCACAGAGCAAAGGCAGATCTGCCTTGCTTACTGTTCTGCCTCCAACCATCAGCAAAGCGCTGTGCACATGATAGCTGCTCCCTACATATATCAATGAAGGAAAGAATGAGTTAGTAGTATGTGCTCAGTTACTGGCCACACTGGAATCATGGCAGAACTGGGGGTGGAACTGAGCATGGCTGGGTATGACAGAGGAAGGCTGGAAGAGCCAGACCTGTAGGTACCTTCTAGGGGCCGTATGGAAGATGGGCCCAAGGCACTGCTCAGTTTCTGTGGGTACCAGGGCTGTGAAGCACCTTCAGTTCCAAATGAAGGAGCCAGGAGCCAAGACCCTGGGCACCAGGTCATGGGTAGAAGAGGTTGTAGGCACCCCCAGAGGGTGAAGGAGACAGAGCCCAAATCCATGCAAAGGCCAGGGACAGCACCTGTGGGTGGTCTACAGGCTCACAGACAGCCTCCAGCAGGGTGGCTAGAGAGCTTTTTAGTGGCCTTGGACCAGGGTGGGTGTCATGACAGCCATGAAGGACCCACACTGGTGCCACCATATTTATGAGCTTTTCTCTGCCTCTAGCATGTCCTGCCCTCATCACAATGTTCCTTCCCTTAGAAGCCATGTCTGCTCCTTCTGTAGCCCTCTGGGGACCATGGTGCCTGCCCAGCCCCAGATCTCCTCGGGGATTCCTGCTGATTTGATTCTCCACTCCAGCATACGGTATTAAACCTACAGCCTTCACACTAAGCTACATACCCAGCCCCTTTCAATTTTTATTTTGAGACAAGGTCTTTGCTCAGCCTAGGCTGAGCTCCAACTTGCAATCCTCTTGCCTCAGCCTTCCAGAATGGCAGGATCAGTACACCTGGCGATTTGGATGTTTTTGAGGGAGTGTGTCTTTAGGAGAGGGCTGACGGTCCCTTTGCTCCTGGACCACAGATTCCTTGCTCTGTCTCCATCTGAATTCTCCTGGTTCTCAGCCCCTTCGCCAGCCCCCCTCCTTTTTGATACCATTTGCCATTCCTCAATGTTCTCTCAAACAAAACAAAGTCCTCTTGCCTTTGGCTCTGCCTGCCTCTTCAGATAACTCTTATCTCCACCCCCCCATGCATATCTTGCCAGAAGTAGCTGACTCCTTGCTATCTGTTCTTATTCCCTTTTTACACCACTCAGGAGCAGCCTCCAGGTGGTCCTCCTCTGAGTGGAATGCCAGTGGTCAACAAATTCACCAAACCATCCCATGTCTAAACCTAATGGCCTTTCTTAGGATATTTCCGGTGTCAGTGGATGAAGTTACAGTGATTTAGTTTAAAGGATCTTAACTGGCTTTATTTTCAATTCTAGAATCAGGCAACACTTCACTCTGTAATACAGAATAAGTGTCCTGATGGTCGAAGTGAAGGTGGTTGGTTTTATAGACCAAGAAGGGCTTGAAGAAAGCAGAAAAGAACAAACAACAACAGTGGCAACAAGCACATCCGGAAGTGGATTGGTTGTTTCAGTTATTTTCTTTGTATGGTGGTGATGGGGAGACAGAACAGTAGGAAAGTAACTGATTGGGTCACATCAGTTTATTTCAGGTTATCATTTTTTTTTAAGGATTAAGCTACAGGGAGCTTCATTATCATGCCAACTGGCACCAGCCTGTTGTTATCTCTGTAATCCTGACTTCTCAGGAGATGAGATAAGTAGTTTAGATTCAGGTTGGGGATACAGAACTTCACGTGAGTGACTCCACTTTGAATTTTTAGCCTGGTCTGTTGGGGCCCCTTGTGGGAGTTTAGTCCAAAACAATGGCCTCTTATAATTTTTATGCAACACTGACTTGGGCATTCAACGATGCGAGCACCTGCTTTGAGAAGCCCACCTTTGGTTTTTGCAGTGCAGAGCCCTTGTGCCCCTGGGACTTGGCTGGCCTCTTGGGTTTCCTTGGCTGATCTCCCTCTCCTGGCCCGCCCTCTCCTGTGGGTGCTCCTCTATTGTATCCAACATCTCTGCTTCTCAAGTTCTCCCTGCATGAGCTCATCTTCCCCTTGGCCTTAATTACCATCTATAGGAGGTGACTGCTTCTCCAGTGTGGGCTTGTCTTGCGAGCAATACACAGAACAGCTCAGGAGTATCTTGCTTCTGCTGCCTCACAGGCTCCTCTGTCTCTGCAGGTGCCAACTGGAACACCTTCTAAATATCCTTCCTTGCCTTCCCTCCATGGTCATTATCTCTGAGATAGCTGCCCATCAGAAACCTGGACTTGATTCTCAGCTCCTCCATCCCTTCACAGATTACATTCAGTCTTTCTGTGTGATTTGCCCAGTTATTCCTTAGGTTTTCCTTCCCAGTTAGCTTCCCAAGCCTCCTCTACTGTTGTTTCCTATGGTCCCACCCAGTGGTGGAAGCTGGCTCTGACATGGCCTCTGTCAGGCTCCCTGCTTCCAGGTTGTCTTGGCTTCCTCCCTTTACCTTGGTTGGTCCTGGGTTCAGCTTCCTGCCTCGGGCTTCTCTGTCTGGCTGTCCTTTCCCCCAAGGGTTCCTCAAGCCTCTTTAAAGATCAGTGCCATCATTAAAAGGGACAGCCTCAAGTCTACAGATCGAGTTCAATTCAGATGTCACCACTTCCTGGCTCTGTGACTATGGGCAAACTTCTCACTGTGCCAAGCCTCAGTTTTCTCCTGTGTACCTGGTGGTCACTGTGTCTTAAAATGGTTGTGAAGCAAGAGTGTGTCTCTAGCTGCTTGTGAATTCTAGAGTAAGGCCCTCAATGCTGCCAGGAAGACGAATCTTTGTTTTGGAAAATGACCCATTAAGTGTAACAGATAAAGCTCTCCAGCTTCCAGAGTGACACTGAGGAAGAGAGGGACAAACAAAGTGGGGACTGAATTGCTCTAAAGACAAAAAACCAGAGTCATGTGAGTAGGAAGAGGGGGAGAAGGGGAGAGGGTCTTGCCATGGGCTGTAGGCTGGCAGCCAGAGGTGGGCTGGAAAGAGGAACTTGCAAGCATGGGAAGTGAGTCTTCAGTTCTGAGCTGCTTTCTGAAAAAGTCCTATATCCCCAACCCCCTACCTGAGTCACTTTCAAGTTTTAGCAAAATTCTTTTACATGTTCTACGATGTTCAGTGGAGGGGAATTAAGGAAAAGATAGACGCCCCTGCCCCCTTGCACTCTCTTTAGTCCCAGGTCTGATTTAGATGGCACCCCTTCTGTAGGGTGACAAGAAGATAAAAAAGACATGAACTCAATAACTGAGTTAGAAGAGGATGGAGTGAGAAGAGGAATCAGAACAGGAGGGAATCATGAAGCAGCCAGGCCAGGCAATCTCAGGAATCTTGGCAAGTGTGGTAGGGTGGGGACTCCATTTTTATCTGAATACTAAAGAAAAGAGTCACCCCTGAAGCCTGAAGCGACATCAAGAGAACATCCGTGGTTGTGAGAATTAAATTAGATGATGTACTTAATTAAAGCTTCTAGCCCCAGGCTCATGCATAGGAAATTCTTAGAAAATTGGAAGTTACTGTTTTTTAAAAACATAACATTTCAACCTAGCAAGGTGGCACATGTCTGTAACCCCAGCACTCTGGGAGGTTGAGGTAGGATGATCATAAATTCAAGCCCAGCCCAGACAACTTAGTGTCTTATCAAGACCTTGTCTCAAAAATAGAGTTTTTTTTTTTTTTAAAGGAAGAAAGGCTGAGGGTATAGCTGAATGTGAAAGTCCTAGATTCAATCCCCAGTATCGCAAAACCAAACCAAGCCAAACCAAGACCCACCCCCCAACATTGTAACATTCTATTTCACACTTACCAAGATACAAAAATCTAAAGAGTGTACACACCTGCATCTTCCTGCCTCTTTCTGTGATGCTCAGCGCTCTTGATGGCTGCTGTTGACTCTGTCCATGCAAGGATAATCTGATGGCTATAAATTGGAGTTGGAATGTCCCCGAATAGGCCCTGTGTGGAAGGCTTCATCCCTGAATTGTGATGCTGTTGGCAAGTTGTGCGATGGAAGTTAGGTGATGGGGTCATGCCTTTGAAGGGGATATTGGGACCCTGATCCATCCTCTTGCTCTCTCTTTGCTTCCAGTTACCATGAGGTGAGCAGTTTCTTCTGCCACAAGTGCCTGCTGTGATGTTTCTTCTGCTACATTCTTCTGCCCGAGAGAACAGTGTCAGTGCAACGGAACCCTCTGAAGCTGTGAGCCTGAATATGTTACCCGCTTTTAAATTTTTATCTCAGGGATTTTGCTACAGTAACGCAAAACTGACTAACATACTGAGCACACCTGGAAAAGTCCACTTAAAATTATCACTGTTACTGTCCACATAATTGGCGGTGACCCTACTCTTCTTCCTCTATGGCCTCAGAGCATCTTCTGTCTCCACTCATGCATCACTGAGTGCCAATTTTGGATTGCTGTTCTTCTGTTTAGTTGTGAGAAATCTGGCTGATTTTCACATGTGTTTCACAGAAATAGATTTGTTATTTTTTGGTTCCATTATGCATTCTGTCTTCCTTCCTCCAATTTTACTGTAAGCTCTTTGAGTCGGAAATCAAACGGACAGTTCTTTGGCTTCTTAGGTCTTACGCACAGTTGTGGGTCCACAGATATCTGTTGTGCTGTGGGTGTTAATTCTATGGGCCTCAGACAATAATGCTGCAAAGTGTGACGCTCTGACACATTGAGTACTTTGAACTAAAAAGAGCAGCACATAACCCAAGTCTCTTTGACTTCTGCTCATTCCCCATCTCCTGCCCCTGTCTCCCGCAAAGCACAGGGAGGGGGTTTCTCTGAAGTCCCCCTATCTACCTCAGGACTATGTTCTCCAGAGGATTAATTCACAGGAAACTTTTGCTGACTTCACACCCACAGTCCAGATCATCTGTATTTTTGGCTCATTCATCTCCCTGGAAAATAATTTACCCTCTTTCTCTCTAGATTGCCTCCACCCCACAAAGAGAGTATATAAACTTCTGCATCTCAAGGGCTTATGGGTCCTTACTCTGCTGTGATGCCATATACGCAGCAGATTTGTGTGCTTTTTCTCCTGTTGTTCTGCCCATTGTCTGCTCACTGCAGCTGACTTCGTTACTGCACCCTTAGAGGGTGCAGGCAGAGCTCCTTTCCCCAGGATTCCTGGAGGACGGGGCCTGTGCTGTCTTTGCCTGTGTCTTCACCCAGCCTCTTGGGACTGTGCAGCTGATAGAGCGCAGTGATAAAGAGGAGACAGGCCAAGGAGTAGCTTAGAGAGAGGGGGAGGGGTGAGCAGTCTCAAGCTGAGGCCTTCCTTGGGCCAGGCAGGCTGTATCTAATTAGCCACAAGTCATCCTTTCTGAGATTTCCAAAAAAGGCATGGTCCTTTGTTGAGGAAATGTGAACCTCATGGACTGCTGCACTGAGGTACAGATGATCAGCATCTTGTGGAATGGGAAGAACCTTAAGTTTGTTACCTTCAGCTCTAGCCCCTGCAAGAATCTCTTGCACAGGTTTTATTCAGTCTTCACTTGAATACCTCCAGTGGTGGAGAGTTCACTACCATTAGAACTTTGGTTACCTAATCATATCTGTTCTCCTAGCATTCTCTTTTTCTCCTTCTTAGTTAAGATTTTAGTTTTAATCAAGTGTCCACCCTTCTCCATGCACTGAGGAGAAGAACATAGCAGATTGAAGGGGCTGTATTATGCCCAGTCCTCTTCCCAGTGAACAACTTAAGCAAGTGCATGGCAGGTGCACTTATTAGCCACACTCCAGCTAATAAATTGGATGGTAAGCCTGCTGGGAGCTTCCAAAAGAGATTTTAAAAAGCGACAGGTGAGTCAACCTATTCTATTAGAAATTTGAGCCTAGATATGATGTTTAGAACTGTGGCAGCTATCTTGTGAGCATGAGGGTAGCTGGCCTGAAAGTAAAGTGGATGGGCTGAGGCTAACGGAGCAGAAATGTGTTAAAACAAAACAAAATAGATAAACACACACACACACACACACACACACACACACACTGGGAATATTAACGTAACTCACTGAATGGCTAAGTTAACCAGCTCTGGGGCTGTACCTCCACTTTAAGCAAACCCCAAAAGCTGTGAACTAATTTATAACATGTAGTTAACAAAACAGTTTATAAACAGCAACTAAACCAAGAATCTGAGCCTAAATTTGTGTGGCTGAGTTTTGATATTAAATAAAAGACTTTAGATTCATCTCTGTTACATTTTATCTTTGGTTTTCATCTAATTGTCCATCTTTTACATGTATTTTGTGTTGTAAGTTTAACGGTACAGAATGCGCCTAATTCTCCCTCTTTCACCTGCAAAGTTTCAGTAAGCACAATTTTGTCATTCACGAGAACAACCAGAAAGTTGAAAAGAACTAGGACAAAAAGCAAGCTTGGCAGCACCACCCACGAAACCTCTCAGCACCAGCAGACAAATGTTTTGAGTCCATCTTCCTGTGTTGTGAAGCCTGTGTTTCTCTGTCTGGGCCACATTTGGGCAAAGGCTTTTCTTGCTGAAATCAGGGCTTAGTGACTATGACTGGCTCGCCCAGATGTCCTAATTCAAAAGTGGCAGCAACATTAGCCGGGCTGTGCAGGTCTGCATGCTGTGGGGCTGCAGGCTGCAGGCTGCTTCTGCATAAGTCTGTCCAGGAGAGAGAGAGAGAGAGAGAGAGAGAGAGAGAGAGAGAGAGAGAGAGAGAGAGAGACAGAGAGAGAGAGAGACAGAGAGAGAGAGAGACAGAGAGAGAGACAGAGAGAGACAGAGAGAGAGAGAGAGAGAGAGAAGAGAGAAGAGAGAAGAGAGAGGAGAGAGAGGAGAGAGAAACACATACACACAGATGCCTGAGATGGTGGGCAGTAGGAAGGAGGTGCTTGCTTGTGAGCCTGAGGGTGATTTGGAGTGTTGAGAGCTGGGGATCTGCTACATATGCTCAGTTCTGTCTCTTCTTAAGGCCCTGATGGCTCAGCTTCCTGGCAGAAGAGGAGGCAACCTGGGTGGTGCTGAGCCTAGGAGGCTGAGGGGAAGGCTGGGAGCCTCACAGGAGGGTGGGGAGTGGGAGGTGATGGGGTACATGCCTGCATGTGCTCTGTGCACTCTCCTGTCCCCCACTCTTGTCCGCAGGCATCACACTCCGTGGTCTGCTCTCAAGTTCACCTGTGTTGGGTGAGGGGAGTGCGATGGGTGAGCTCCAGAATTGCGTGTGTGGGTGTAGGGCCCTGAGAGACCAGTGAAGGGCTCAAGGTGGTGGTCCTGGGCAAGGTCGGCAGCAGCTCCAGGCAGCTGCCTTGGTGTCAGCTCTGGGTCCTGGGGTGAAGCTCTCACCTTGGAGTCCTAGGGAAAGAGGCGGGCAGAGAAGAGTTCTGGGGACAGTGATGCCTCCTACCTTGCAGGTACCATGAGTTTTGTGGTACTTACAGTTACCCTAAGTCTACTCCATCCTCTTTGTGACGTTGGGAGGTGGTCATTGCTCTCCCCTTCCACGGGCTTAGGGAATTTCTCCCTCATCCTCTGCCCAGGTCACACAATAAGCACATGGTTGAGCAGGGACCCTTCTCTGCCCTACACTGGAGGCAGGGTCCAGAGGAATGAGTGGGCAAGGCCATCTCTTTCTGGTGACAAGAGTGGGGAGAGGGGGTGCTGGTCTACTCCTGAGATCTGGCACTGACCTTATCTTGGCTCCTCCTCCACCCTGTGAGTCTGGAGAGGATGTCTCAGAGCACGTCTCAGAGCACTAGTCACTCTATCTTGCCTACCGCCCACCCTGAAATTCTGGGGCAACTTCCTGGGATTCACCTCACCTCGGGCAAGGCTCCAACCATCAATGATGAGGTTGGTTGAATTTCCTGGTCTTCCCAGCAGGGGGAGCCCTGCCCCCTGCTAGGTCCCAGAGCCTGTAACAGGACAGTGGGCCAAAGTAGCAGGGTGTTCACTGCCAGAGTTCCTGGGTCTGATGGCTGGCTCATTAAATGGGCTGTGTGGCTCCTAGTCTGCTGGCTCTGGGGAAGGCCTCCCAGTCTGTCTGTATCTGACCTGCCTGGCCTCTGTGGCTTGTGGCCTCCTATGTGGTTGGGCGTAAGGCTAAGGCCAAGAAGGCTCCCAGGCCCCTTCAGGGATGTGCCTGGGCCTCCTACCTCCTCCAGGTCTGCAGAACCAGATGGAAGAACCAGATGTGGTAGCACACACTTACTGTCCTAACACTTTGGGAGGCAGAGGCAGGAGGACTGCAAGTTCAAGCCCAGTGTGGGCAACTTAGCAAGACCCTGTCTCAAAATAAAAAATAGCTTAGCGCAAAGGTCTGGGGTCACTCTCTAGTGCTGCCACAAAACAAGACAAAGCTGAAGAACATTGACATTTGCATCACAGTAACATCTGTTCCTCTGGGCATGGGCCATATTTCTTGTGCTCTGTGGCCTTGGTGGTCTGGAAACTGTGCAGGAGAGCACAGGCTGAACTTCCCACACTCTGTGTTTTCTTCCAGGCAGCACTGGTCTAGCCCCTCAACACCCGGGGTGCCGGTGTCAGTGTTAGGGTCTAAGGAGCCAGCAAGCTGGCAGGAACAGGTGTGCAGGGCACTGCTGTGGGGATGCTGGCCCCAGGGACTCAGTGAAGGGCACTGAGGAAGAGAGGCCGTGACAATTAAGGAGCGGTGTCAACTTGATTGGGAAGAATGGGAAAGCCATGCAGGAGGTAGGGGAAGCACACTTCCCTTTCGGTGTGTCTGGTGGCTATGGGGATGTGGCTTTGAGCTCTGTATCTGGCCCCCACTCGGTCCTCACTGGTGCTGTTCCCCTGCTCTGCTTCCAGATCACACCCTCTGGCCATGATGTTTCCGCCCTGGAATCAGCTGACCTTGGATTAAGTCCCCTGAAACCAGGAGCCATATGACAACACTCCTCCTTTGAGCTGTGGGTGCTGGGACCATGGGAGAGCTGAAATACAGGCAGTCAGGGAAGAGGCAGGGCCAGTACTGGGTATGTGGGTCTCAGGGTGTGGGTCTCAGGGTGGTCTCAGAGCAGCAGCATCCAGCCTCGTCTGTGTGCCTAGCTCTGAGCACCCATGCACCTATTTACAACCTGGGAAGAATAATCCCATCCCAGCATGAAGTCAGGAGAGCCTGAGGGGTGTCGTATTCCTGGTTGTGCAGCTACTGCATGTATGACCTCAACTACTCGGTCAGTTGGTCACCTGGCTGGTGAAGCAGAACGGTGGAGTGTTTGGGGGCCGGGGGCTGAGTGAGGCTTGGGAGAGCCCGTGAGTGGCTGCATCTGCCCACAGCAAGAAGTGGCACAGAGTGAAGCCTGATGCCTCTGGTCTGTGCAGCCCACAGGACCTCTGAGGTACTTGAATCCTACCTCCTCAGTTCTTTAAAATTACAACGTGTGTGGAGTCTGCTTCCCAGGGAGGATTTGAGGCAGCTAACCCATTATTTTACAAAAGGGAAAACAAGCTGCGGGAGGTTGAGGGACTGACTCAAGTCACGTCATCCCTGAAGCTCCCTGATATCAGGGCCAAGAAAAGTTTATAAATGCAGCCTTGGGCTCTTTGTCCCGTTTTCCACCCCATCCAGATGCCACGATCCCCTGAGGAACCTGGGACTGGGCTGAGGGGAAGATGAAGATGGGGCCAGGGGCTCAAGGAGAGAAGGCTGGAGCAGAGGATCCCAGCGGAGGACAGAGCTGGGTGTCTGGACGGGGTCAGAACAGGGAGGCCTTTGAAGTGGTTGCTACATCCTGTGAGGCCCATGCCTGGAGAAAGAGTTCAGGTAGAACCTGTGTGAGGCTCAGTGACCTGCCCAAGGTCACACGTCCAGTAAAAGCTGGCAGCGACAGTTTTCCAGCTTCTTCTCTGAGCCCAAGCTCCAGGAGCTTCCCATCAAATACAGCCAGTGGCCTCTCCAGTACTCGGGCTCTGGCAGAGAACGTGCTTCCCAGGGCACTGGGACATAGGACTCTGGCCCCATCAGGGAGAGTTACGATGTGACAGAGGGTGCTCCTGGCAGAGCGGTTCTTTGATAGGGGAACCCTGCTTTGATCTCCTTTTGAAGTCCTGGCCTTTGGACCAGTGACTTCATGGGGGAGGACGCATGGAAAGGGGGAGATGAAAGGGCAGGGGGAGCCCGAGAGGGAGAAGTGAAGGGGAGGGGGTCCAGGAGACGGAGAGAGAAACAGATGTGTGAACAAGAATGGGAGAGCAGGCAGCTGGGAGAGGGGGAGAGAGAGGGAGAGAGAGAGGCGGGCAGGAAAAGCGGCTGAGGAGAGGAAATGCTGAGGGCAGCCAGGAGGGAGGGAGGGCCAGGCCAGGCCAAGGGGGAGAGAGGGGGCAGGGCTGCGTGCTCCCTCACCCACCACCCTAGCCTCAAGCCCTCCTTCTCTTTCCAGGGAGGCACCTCTCTGGTGGCACCTCTGTGGCTCCGCCACAACCAGGAGTGGGTATGGAATGGTCCAGATGGCCCAGCCATTTCCTGGCCACAGGGGTGAAGAGCTCACATGGGGGCTTTTCTTGGGGGCTGTGGCTTGGGGCTGCACCCCACTTAAGGGGCGAGGACAGATGTGGGGGAGAGTCTATGTCGTGGCCGTGCACCTGCTCCTGTCTGTCATCGAGTTCCTCCTGTGGGACTGCCCCAGGCAGGCAAGAGTGAGTCAGGATGGGAGGGGGCTGATTCCCAGCCAGACACAGCCTCCTTCCCGCCCCCGCCCCCACCCATCTTGCTCTGTACCCACCCGCCAAGCCCCGTGCTTGTCATACAAGCCCCCTGCTTGTCCTTGTGGCTCCTCCCCTGGGGTGGGCACCCTGTACAGCCCTTTTCAGACTCTGCACCCCCAAAGAGGGACCCTCTGGTGGGGGGACACCTCCCCACCCCCACCCCAGGCTCTGCTGAAGGTGGAATGAGTGACGAGTGGAAGCCAGTGAGGGAGGCAGCAGGACCCCCCCTTGGGTTTCTGCCAGCAGTGCCCAGGATTATACCCGCCCCAACTCCACGTATACTTCAGTGAGCCCGGGAGGGTATCCAAACTAGGATTTATGGGATTAATGGCTTTTTCTGGGCCCCTGGCCTGCCTCCCCCACCCTGAGCCTCATGCCTTCCTCCTGTGGTTGGGCCTCTCCTGGGGCCAGACCTCACAAGAAGCTGCAGTAGCTGGGTTCAGGGGGCTGGAAACGGGGGAAGCTCTGGGGAACCCAGCTGCTCACTTGTGCCTGCAGCACCCTGTGCTGTGGAGGGTGGGTGGGCTGGAGCAAGGAGACACTCAGGTCCCAGCGCCACACACTGCAGGGACAGCTGTGTGGGCCACTGTGGGCTCCCTGCTTGCCCTTGACTCTTCTCTTGTCCACTCCTGTGGGGTGAGGGGGCAACACAATTGATCTGCAAGGGTGGCTGGAGGTGACGTGTGGCCGAGGAGCAAAGGGGTAGGGATCTCTGAGAGGTACAGGGTAGACTGCTGGCTGATGCTGACTCTGGAAACCCCACCAGCTCACGGGACATTGCGCAGGGCCCTCTGGAGAAGTCCCTCTTGGGGTTATGCACCTGCATTCCAGACCTGTGCGCTCCTGGTCTGTGTTGCTTCTCTTACACCTGCCCAGCCCCTCCCC
>PVLD010033666.1:0-13440 GCA_004027595.1 Dinomys branickii
AGAAGGGAATTAGCTCTGGATGCTGTCCTACATAATGTTACCTTCACCTTTGTGACTCAGTTACACAGACGATGGCCCATTTGATCATTCAATTTTTCTCCTCCCTCATCTCCGTTGCCCTACCAGAAAACACTCTTAACAACTTCGAAAAGTGCTTTGGTATTTTGTGACCAGAGAGCTCAGGAGGGAAATCCTAGGGGGTCTACCATTGCATTATCTTTGTCATGGGATTTATCTGAGAATTGGTACCCACTGCTTGTTTCTTGGCTTTAATGCTGACCTCAAATAGGCCAGAGTTTTGGTCCTGTACTTGATACTGTATTCAGTTCTCTGCAGCTCACACTTTCCTATTTTTCTTATTTCATCTTTAGGTATCTCAGATCTATACAGCATGACACAGTAATTGGAGTTTTGTATGTGTAACTGCCAAAGGACAGAATTATTAGGTTATTGAGTTTGGAAGAGACTCTAGCTTTCTTTATTTCTGTAGCCAAGGAAGTTCTTGGCCTTAACTCAAAACTAGCCTAAGACACAGCAGGCCTGTCACCCCCTGGTTCCTCATGTGTCTGCTCCTCTCTAACTGTAGAAAAGACCTTACATTTTAATAACAGTCAAATGTCATTACTTTTAAACATAATTTGGTTTTGGCCCTCGAATCAGTTGGTCAAAATTAATATAATAGTGTGGGGCTCTTTGTGATCAAATCACAAGAAAGGCAAAATAAAAGACTTTTTCAAAATGTTAGCAAGGGGTTAACTATAGCTTTTACTTTGGCTGTTCACACTAGTAAGTTTTTGCTGCTGTAGAAAAACTGCACAGCTAGTTTTGTTTTAGTCTGATTCACCCTGCCTTTCTTTTTTTATTTTATTTTATTTTTTTACCTTTTATCAATTACTGTACACTATTACAATGCTGTAATGGGAGGAGAAAAAATTTTTTTCTCAATACTTTGATTTGATATACATTTGATGTATATAATTAGATAGTTCACAGCTTCAAAAATACCAGGAACAAGAGATGGATATGATCAAAATGTTATATGCATGTATGCAAATACCACATTTTAAATCCAGTATTTTGCCGGGCATGGTGGCGCATGCCTGTAACCCCAGCACTTGGGAGGCTGAGGCAGGAGGATCGTTGCGAGTTCAAGACCAACCTGGGCTACAAAGTGAGCTCAAGGCCAGTCTGAACTGAATAGCAAGACCCTCAAAAGACCAAAAAGAAACAAAGAAAAAGAAACAAACCAAAGAGAAACAAACAAAGACCAAAGACCAAAAGACCAAAGACCAAAGACTAAGAAGAAAGAAAGAAACAAACAAAAATCTGGTATTTTATACGATTAATATTCACTAATAAAAACTACACTAAGTACTAAGAAATTGAGCTGGGCATAGTGGCATATGCTGGTAACCTTGGCACTGGAGGGCCACCACGAACTCAAGAGCAGCCTGGGCTATAGAGTGAGACCCTGTCTAAAGAAAAAAATTAACACTATAGTAACACATAACTTATGAAGAATTTGTAATTTTAACACGCATAAAAGAGACAGCTTACTTTCTTGTGTACTTTTTGGTGCAGGTGGTTTACGTGTGGCCCAATTAGTTCTGATCTGTCGGCCACCCAACCACTGACCTCCCATATGCACAATTGCATTTTCTGCATCCTATGGAGAAAAAAAGAACGAACACAAACAGTGGCAAGTTAGATGAAATAAAAGTTGGCTCAACAAATCTCATCAGAAAATGAATTCATTAAACATCTTCCAAAAAAAAAAACTATAGCCAATGAGAAAGCCAGTTTAAACTTTAGTGAACCATAAGAACTATTTTTATTTTTCATTACAAAATACTAATATTTAAGTTTAAGAAAAGGGAAATTAAACCTAACTCAAAGATGCAAGGAAAAAAGTCACAATCTCACTGTTTACTCCAAAAACTTTATTAGCTCCTTAAACATACACATTTGAATTAGGAAAACAGAAATCTCATAAGACAAAGGGGTCTTCAAGTGTTTAATTTTAGGGTTGATTTTTAATGTAAAATTTACTGAAGAAAATGTAAAAATGCTAATAATCTAAACTGCCTACTTCTAAAAACTCTATGCTATATTAAATCAGTCATAAATTATGACTGTGACACATTAAAAACTCACTTTAAGACAAAAGACTTTTAAATGATTCAGAATGTTATAATGAAGTTAATGAAAAGTGAGTGTGGATTACCCAAATTCTTGTGTGTATATGATTAATCTAAGACAATTCAAATTAACTCTAGCCTTTTATCCTACTTCTGTAGTAATTTAAATTGTTGCAACTGTTCTAAAACTAAAGCCCACTTTTCTGTTAATTAATGCAAATGCTTACTTTACTATCTTCTCTGGGTTGTTTTTTTTTTTGTGGTACCAGGAACCAAACTCAGTACCTCGTCCTTACGAGGCAGGCATTACACCACTGAGCCATATCCCAGCCCACCTCTTTGTTTTTTATTTTTTTTGACACAGGGTCTTGCTATGTAGTTTAAGCTGGCCTTGAACTCACAGTGATCCTCCTGCCTCAGCCTCCCAAGTGCTGGGATTACAGGCATGCACCACCATGCCTGGTTTTCCTACCTCTACTTTAAAAGAAGTCACCCCAAAATCAAGAAAAACTGCTTGCTTAAATTTTCATTTACATAGTTACCGCAGTCCTTAACATCACAATTATAAAAGTATGGATAATTTCAGAGAATTAAAACAGATTTTCATGGTTAAGAATGTATATAATTTACTTCCCCCACCCAAATTCTCAGATTACTTCACTTGCCCTAGTTTTGGGTATTACTTCTATCTAATACATTTACCTTTACTAATGCATGAATGCTACTTAGTAATTTTTATAGTATATTCACCCTTCCTTTTTCCAACAATTTCAAACGTATAAAAGAGTGAATTATACTGTATTAACACACAAAATTACATAAAAGTTGTGTATAGAGTTACTACCCAAGCATATTCAAATTTCAATTACTGCATGTTAAAACTGACTAAATTTAGGATTAAACTCAGTTGAAAGAACGTACCAGTTTGTTATAAAAAGATACAAAACCATAGCCTTTGGATTTTCCAGTTGCCATGTCTTTAACTACCCGAGCATCCCTGTGAAAAGAAGCACAGCTAAATGAGGGAAGTAAAAGTCACCCTCAAAACAAAAACTAAAAGGAACCACACACACTGTATTGTGAGCATTTTTTAAATAAAATTCCAGTTAGCCCTAATTAACTACAGCCATTCCTGAACTCTCCCTAATGCTTCTTTACCTGTTAGAAAAAAGCAGTAGGACAAAAACATGTAATAAACATGCAACCTAATCAAATAGCCTGTACTTTCTAAACTAAATGCTCAAATTTGAAGATTAACAGGAACAATAGTTTCCTTTTCTAATATTCTAGTTGCTAGTGTCCTCTAAGATTTACTGATTTTATAAATTACTGTAACAATGCTAACTACTTTACCATGCAATCTCTAAATAGTTAAATGTCTTCTGCCTAGTGATACAAAATATATGAAATATTAAAAAATTGAAAAAGAGGAAAAAATAGGAATTAAAAAGGCATACATGGCCTGTTAACAGATTTCTTTATTTTTCTTGGTCAATTCTCTACCATCATTTTGGAGTTTGGGCAGCTGTAAATTTTGAAAAATTGACATTTTCAGAAATTTAAGAAAGGAGAATAAAAAACTAACAACAATGCTAAGCACACCAGTACGAAAACAACAAATTTACACAGAAATTTTAGTGAGTAAGTTAAAATGATTGGAAATATAGAACTCCACTGAATATAGAATGTTAAAATGTAAATACTAAAATATGTATATATAAATAATGTATAATAAGAATAAATAGAAATGAGAAAAAAAATCTACAACTGAGTTCCAGTGTGCACAGTTCCTTGCAGTTAGCCTTCAAGATCCTGTCCATTCTTATGAGCAATTCTGCAAAATAACCAGAATGCTATTACTTTTAATTGTGACTTGGACTTTAGAAAACTGCAGGTCTCAGGTATATATAAAGATCGAAAAACAGCAACCTGTTATTATTTTTACATTCATTTTTAACAGTACTACTTACCACAATTACATTAAAAAGCAAAGCAAGTATCAAAACAGAAAATTAAGAATTAAACCTTTAAATTAAATCTGCAGAACAACAAATTATACAGAGAAAAAGTTGTTGTTCTCAATTGAAACATTTCTGTATATTACTAAAACTTTTAATTTACATCTACAGGAAATATATGAAACAGACTGATTTTAATCAGATAAATTGTGATACTTCACAGAACTTGCAATCATATTTAATTTCCCATTATAGTTCATCAAATAACACTGAAATTTGAGCATAAACTTTGTTAAAAATCAAAGCATATTTGTCTCTCACTAGCAGATCAAATATAACAAAAAAACCCTAATTAATTCCACATTCACAATTCAGACACAAAACATTTTAATACAGTAGTACTTTTTACTTATAGCTAAAAATACCATAACACGTTTATCATTATATACATTTCTACATTAGATATAAAATGGTATACCCAAAGATTTACCTACTCTCCCCCATATTTAATTCCTCCAATAAATACACAGCATGAATCACATTTACTTTTTATTAACCTATTTTCTTTAACCACCAATTTTTACAAACATTTCACAAAAGTTGGACATTGTAGTTAAGTTTCACCACCTAAACACCTGCTTCAAAGATAACAAACAGAATCACTTAAGTTTTTAAACATGTTATACACAGGTTATTTTTGAAAACAAGACCCTAAAACATTCAAATGACATTAACATTTGCAACAACATCTACGCAAAAACAAATCAAAAAACAAAACCCAAAAAAAAAAAGAAAGAAAAATACACTAACTAGAGAAGGAAAATCTTAATTCTAATACAAGTTAATCATATGTAATTTTGCTTATCACTATTGAATGTAGTACTGATTAAGATACTTACGATATTTTACCAAAGGGGGCAAATGCTGATTTGATATCTTCTGTTGTAATTTCTGGACTCAAGTCCCCAACAAACACATGGAAGTGATCTGAAATCAAAGCATTTGGTAATCAAATACTCAAGAAACCAGCTACTAAATCTTTTTTAGGCAATGGGAAAGAGGAAAAAAACCCTAGTTAGGCTGGTAATGCTGCCAGGAAAATTTCAGAATTCTTCCACAGTAAAATGCAGCAGGAGTACTTACTGGAAGTATCTTTTTTCTGGCTACTTGGTGTTGTTGCCCAGTTTACTTTGACCTCCTAAAAATAAAGATTATATTTAATACAATCATTAAGCATGTCATTGTGACTTACATTATCATTTACTAAGCAGGGTTACTTTTGCGAAACTACTAGGGTGAATAAAGCAAAGCCATCGCTCAGCAGCTGAACATCTGTTTAAAAATTTGCTAAGAAAGAAAACAAACTAATTCAACATGCAATACGGGTACTAGTAAGGCACCACCATTCTATTATCTTACCTTTCCCAAAATTTTTCTCCCATTCATAGCAGCTAATGCAGCAGCTGCATCTCTGTGTTCATAAAATTCCACAAAGCAATATGGGTCATTGCTTGTATGCTGCAAAACAGAAAATCCAACAGAAGAGTTGACCCTTCTGCTATCGGGTTGCTGAGAAGAAAATCCAGGAAAAAACATTACTGATAGCTAGGAATGTACAAGGTGACACTGCAAAACCTTATGAAAGCCTAATGCTTAAAAAAAAGAAAGAAAAGGGATGTACACCTAAGCTTTGTACCTCAGAACACTGTTGTACTCAACAGAACTCTAAAAGCAGTATAGAATCATGACCATGGGCATTAGAATACAGAATTCTAATGAAGTATGTTTAAATAAAAAATAGATGCTTCTATTAAGCCAAACAAAACCTCAAACTCAGATCTGATGAGAATTATTCCTCACCACTGCTCTTCTCTTCCACGTTATTCTTAAAAGGTTATATATTCTACCTAATGCATCACAATCCTCCAAAAACTGTATCTCAGGACTATAAAAAATACAGAAACGAGCCAACTTTATAAAGTTTACTCCTGATCAAAACTTGAGTTGGGATTACAAATGACAGTGCTCTGTAGTGCTACAAAGACTAAGTTATATGTATTTCTATTCTGGATAAGTAAAGATCGGGAAAAGCAGAAAAATTCAAGGCTTGTAACTAGGCACCGAAATGATCTCATTTTCCAAAATAGGCTAATGTACTGGAGATTCTATATACTTTGATTTGGTCTTCAAAAGGTCAAAAATACACAGGTTAACTAGAACATAACTGCTAAACTATATCTAAACCAAGTATTCCTGGACAGGGTTTGGGGTGTAGCTCAGTGGTAGCCCCCCTGTCTAGCATGTGGCAGATATTGGATTCAATTCCTAGTGCCAAAAACCAAAAACAAAACAGCACAAAACAATTTTACAACACAAAACACCAATATAAAAAAAACTTTATTAAATGTATGATTGATAATAGCATGCAAATATATATCTATGACAAAGTGATGCTATGTAACAACCAAAATAGAAATAAATCTTCATAAACTGACTGCAACCTACAACAGATAGCAATATAACTCTACTGGAGTATTTTTTATGTAAGGTTAAAACAATTCTTCACTGTTCAACATAAAGCACCCTAAAAAAGTATTTATTTGGAATGTGGAAGCTGGGCATGGTGGCATATCTAATCTGAGCACTCTTGAGAGGTTGAGGCAGAAGATTACAAAATCAAGTCCAATCTGGGCAGCTCAATAACTCAGGAAGACCCTGTCTCAAAAAACAAAATTAAAAAGGGCTGGAGATGTAGCTCAGTGTGAAAGCCCTCAGATCAATGCTCAAGTACTGCCATCAAACAATAAGCAGGATTCTAGGTAGACTTAGAGAATTCTAGGTAGACTTATATCTGATAAAATAAAAATCTTTGCAACAACCATTGTTTTTCATTCAAAAAGTTTTAGAAGAAAAATCCAAAGTAAGATGTCTAAATAATGATGATGAAGTAACCAGAAACATTTCCTTCATAGTCAAAAAGTGGAATTTTTTTTTTGTTCTGTTTTTTTTTTTTTTTTTTTTTTTGCGGTACTGGGGATCGAACTCAGGACCCTGCGCTTGCCAGGCAAGTGCTTATTCCACTGAGCTATATCCCCGGCCCCTAAAAAGTGGAATGATTAACACTGATAAGTAAACTATGAACTGCCACACAAAATCCTATTGTAGTATAATACACTGGGTAAACACTGCTCATAAAGAGGCAGAGAAATGAAATGGGGGAAACACTCCAAATAAATAAATACACAACGGTTCTTCTTGTGAAAGAGTTAATACTTATTAGAAATATTCGGTGAGAAAGGGACTTAAAAGTAAGCAAAAGGCTCAGACTTTGTTAGCTGACTTTTCCTTTTATGTCTTCTGTTAATCTCTAATGGAAACATTGATAATTACAGCAGAGTATATAGGGCTCCAATAGTAAAGCTATGAAAACCACAAAGGCTGTAGAATGAGTATATTTGTGCACACTGATTTCAAATTTGCATGTCTAACTAGCAATAGGCCAGATCCCATTTAGTATATGTCAATATGCATGTACATAGCAGAAGGGTCTCCTCTTACCCATTAGGGATGTTTCAAGGCCTCAATGGAGACTCAAAACTTCAGACCATACCAAATTCTGTATATACCATTCTGCATATACCTACATATATGTATACAAATTTAATACCTTCTCCTCCTTTTTTAAAGACAGAGTTGTGCTATGTAGTCAGGTGTCTTGAGCTCACTATGGAACCCAGTTTGGCCTCAAACTCATGGCAATCCTCCTGCCTCAGCCTCCTGAGGGGTGGGATTACAAGTGTGTGACACCATACCAGACTCCAACCTTTTCACTTTAAAGGAAACATTTTATGGCTTTCCTTTGTTATATCCAAACTGCCAGCCAGCATCACTAGTCTTGTACTTTGGGTCTATTTTAGTAAGGATTACTTGACTACCACAAGCACTGGGATACCTTCACAGTCAATCTGATATCACAGAGGGGAACTAAGTGACTAAAAGGGCAGACAACATATACAACTCTAATACACTGGACAAAGGAAAGATTCATGTCCCAGTGGGGATAATGTGAAGTTTCATCACACTACTCAGAACTGGGTATAATTTAAAGCTTTTCAATTGTTTACCTCTGGAATTTTACCAACCATATGTACTTGACAATAAGGAAAGCAAAACTATAGATAATGGAAGACCCCAAACATGTATTTAAACATTCACATCAGATATATTTATATATTCATATCACACTGCATTTAACCTAAGATGCCACTCACTTTTTTAACATTACATCAAGATTTTATTGTTTTCATAATAAAACAAAAGACGAAGATTAGAAATGGATCACTTAGCCCTTTTCTTCTCATCTCCTCCAGTTCAAAGTGCTTGCCGTCTCCCTACAGCCAGCATTTGCACATATTTACAGTTGGGTTCCATACACTCAAGCCTCAGCACAATCTTCTTTGCAGTTTTTGCCTTTTCACAGAAAGTGGCTTAGTCTGTGCACCACAGTCACTGTACTTACTGTCACAATGCTGCTCTCTCTGGGCACAGAGAATGTGTCACTTTGTGGGCCTGGCACTTGTCACACTTCTTACAGAAAGTTTGCTGGATTTTTAGGAACATTCACTATGTTTACAGGAGTGTTATGAGCATGGGAAGTGATACCAGTGATTTCTAAGTAATATCCCAAGTATGAGATGTTAAAATCTTTTAATGTTTGACTTAGAATCAAGAATATATACTCACAGAAACCACCAACGGAGTGAAGATACAACCCACAATGTGGGAAAAATTTTTGCCAAATGTCCCTCAGACAATGGAATACTATCAAGAACATATGAAGAACTCAAAAAAAAAAACAAACAAAAAAAAAACCCAAAGAACCCCAGACCACCCCAAATTTAAAGATCCAATCCAAAAATGGGCACCTGCAATGAAAAGACACTTCACAGAGGAAGAAGTATAAATAGCAAATAAATGTCTGAAAAAATGTTCAACATCACTGGTCATTCGAGAGATGCAAATTAAGAAAAACTGAGGTTCCATCTTGTCTCAGAAAGAATGGCTATCAAGAAGAAATCAACCAATAATAAATGCTGGCAGGACAGTGGGGAAAAAGGAACCTTCTCCACTGTTGATCAGAGTGTAAACTGGTGCAACCACTGTGGACATCAGTGCAGAGATTCCTCAAAAAACTAGGACTAGAGGTCCCATTCGAACCACCTATTCTCCTATGGTGTATCTTCCCAAAAGATTTAAAAGCATCATACCACAGCGACACATGCACAACCATGGTTACTGTGGCCCTGTCTGTAATAGCCAAATCCTTAAAATAGCCTGAATGCCCATTAACTGGTGAATGGATAAAGATGTGGTTTTTATAAATAAAGTACTACTCTGTCATAAAAAAAAACACTCTCAAGACATTTCTAGATAAATGGATACACCTTGAGACCATACTGTCAAGTGAAATAAATCAGACACTCATGTGTAAATATCACACTGTTTCTCTGGGATGAGAAACCAAAAGTGTAAACAAGGACCAAAATGTATTATAAGTAGTGTGAAACAGGAAGAAAATGTTCAAATGGGAGGGAAGGAGGAAGGGAGAGGGAGGGAGGGAGAAAGAGGAAGGAAAAGCAGGGAAAAGTAACACAAAAAATATGAGAAAACAGGGAAGGGAGGAGTTGAAGGGAGGGAAAAAAAGAATCACATATATATCATGTATAGGTACAAATTCTTTATGATGAACGTGATCATTATATACATCTAAAATGTACCAATAAAATCTATATTTACTATATAGAGAAAGGTATACCTTAAGTTTAAAAATCATAAAACTAAGGAGAAGAAAAAGGATTTTCCATACACCAAAATGAAACTTAGGAGAGGAAAACAAATACCTAGATGTACTAGAGTTCATGCCCTTTAGAAACTCCCATTTACACTAGCATCACGTGACTGAAGGTTCGGTCCTTACCTTAATTAGTGTTGTCATTAATTTTTGTTGGATGACATAAATGTCAAGACAAACACAAGATTTTGTGACTAGTCACATGTTCAAAGTTGAATTCTAGAATATGAGTTTTAAAAATTCATTTTGGAGTCTCTCTGCCCTTCAAATGGCTGTATATACACAGTTTTTGAAAAAACATTTTTGAAATATATAGTTGTCAAATGTGTCTCAAAAGTTTTCAAGTGACTTTTTCTACTTTCTCACACTCCCTCAACTTACTCCTATTAGTTTCTAACCCAACCATGCCACTGAGACTGCATGGAGCATTTACCAATGACCTTTCTGCTCTCTTTTCTATCACTTTCTGTCCTTATCTTGACTTCCAACCAGAATTCAGAACAGTTGATCACTACCTTCCTTTAAACATTTTCTTTGCTGGATTCTAGCGTCCTCTTGGTTTTTCTGTTTCTTTACTAGAGATCTTCCAGGAGTTGGTTCTTAACTCAAACTGAATATAATTCCCAATGCTCAGCTGTTCTCGGACCCAAGCCTCAGAGCTCATCCTCTCTAGTGTTCTCTGACAACACTTCTCTAACCATCTTATTTAGTCCCATGGTTTCAAGTATCATTGCAAGCTTTAGCACTGGTCTCTCCAGAATTCCAAACTGTTTTATCCAAATGGTATATATAATGTCCATTTAGGCTGGATGTGGTGGGGCACACCTGTAACCACAGGAGGATCACTGCGAGTTCAAAGCCAGCCCAGGCTACAGTGAGCTCGAGGCTAGTCTCAACTATATAGTGAGAACCTGTCTCAAAAAACAAGCAAATAAAGTTTTTTGGTTTTTTTTTTTTGTCTTTTTGAGACAGTTTTACTACGCTGTTTAGGCTGGCCTCAAACTCAGGGCGATCCATTTGCCTCAGCCCCCCAAGTGCTGGGATTGCAGGCATGTGCCACCGTGCTTGGCAAAAAGTCCATTTAGGTAGCTAATGCCTATCTTGAATTAACATCACCAAAACACTTGATTTCTACCCTCTCCCACCCTATCCCGTTACCTCCCTTAGCCATCCTCATTTTAGTAAATAGCATTACCACCCACACAACTCCACTAACAAGTAGCAAGAATCTTAGGGTCTTTCCTGACTTCTTCCGTTGGCTTACATCCCACTGCCAATCCATTCCTACTGATTCTATTTCAAAATACACTTCAAATTTACTTATACCTATTTCTTCAGCCACCACTCTAAAGCACAAGAATCCATCATCTCTTACCTAGACAAGCGAAATAAACTCAGTTGGTTTCTCCTCTTCTCTTGCCCACTATAATCCTTTAGCCAACAGTCATTCTCTACACACATAGTGTTAAAAATAGAAACGGGAGCAGTGCTTAGACCTTCCCAGCGGTCTGTTACTGCCAAGAGAACTGTCATGGCCTGTCCTGCCCTATGTGATTCTGGACTCCCCTCCCTTATCACTGATCTCCCGCACTACCCTCCACGTGCCAAGCCCTAGCCGTCCTAGTTTCCGGTTTTGGCAAAGCCAACGGGCTCATTACCAGCTCGAAGGCTTTGTCGCTGCTCTTCCGCTGCCTCCAGCCCAGCATACAGGGTACCACCTTGTTATTCCTCGTTGTCTCGTTACCGGGCCTACACAGCACCAACCCTCCAATTATTATCACAGAACTCAGTTCTCTTTTCCTCATGGCTTTTACTCCGATTTGCCTGGGGACCTCAATTGTCCAGCTCTCCTTTACAGCCTCAACGCCTTAGGGCAAAGTAAGTATCTGATCAGCAAGAGTTGAATGGATAAATAATCAAGATCAAGAGAGAAGACAAAATACACCAGAACAGAATAAGGACTATTATTAGTTAGGAAAGAAGATCAAATGGTCAATACAGTGTAAGGTTTTTAATAGCATCTCATCTCTGAATAAGACATCAACTACTTAGCACAGCTCCTGGCTCCTTGCAAACACTCTTGTCTCATTTGGGCATCTCTCCTGACCAATCCCATTTCAAATGCCAATCATCCTACTATTGAACCGAGGTTCCTAACAGAAAGCAGATTTCTACTTATTTCTCCCTCTCTGTCACAAGCATTCCTGATCTCTGTTTACCAGCCCAGATCAACACTTTTCTAACTATACTCTCATTTCCCACTTTCTTTTTTCTTTATCTTTTTGAGGCAGGGTCCCATTATGTACTTCAGCCTGGCCTTAAACTCACTCTGTAGTTCAGACTGGCCTTAAACTCACAGTGCTCCTCCTCCCTCAGCCTCCAGAGTGCTAGGGTTACAGGGCTGTGCTACCACACCTGGCCCCATATTCTTTTCCAGCCAGTTTCTATTACTATTCTTGCAGGTTTCAGCCCACCCACTGACTCCTCTAGTAAGTACCCTTTAACCCAAGACGCCACAGAATACTCTCCTTAGGTACTCCCACAGCCTCAGTACGGGTTTCCACAGCATTTATTATTCTATAGCCTAAGTTCCCACTAACTCCTCTGCCGCCCTCTGTAAAATCTTACAGGGCCAGGAATGATTTTTTTACCTTTTTATCCCTAGCACTTACTAAAGTATCTAGAACACGGTTGTTTTTTAAAAAGTTCATGTATAAATGGTACTACTAGAGTCTTACCTGAGAAAGTATAGAAGTTTTCTTTGGAAAAAGGACAACAAAATTATTTATTCTGATGGTGGGGATAGAACCCCATGAGAAGCAGGCATTCTACCACTAAGCTACATCCCCAGCCCCAACAAAATTATTATTTTAACAATTTCAATGCCTACCTACATAAAGTTGCTCAATCATTCATTAAAGATGCACAAGACACATGCTGCTTGGCTATGCACATAATAATCTTACATTCTTCTACACATACCAATTCCTAAATTTTAAATGTATACCACCTAAATCACTAACGTTATTAGAATTATATGAAATATCATCAAGTTTTCACCATTTGAGATAAATTTACAAGCAAAATCACTCTGAATGACATCATGAAAAATACCTGAGAATAACAGCACAGAAACTTTGCCCTTTGTAAATAAAACTTCATTATAAATTTACTTTATTAACCAAATCAAAATAAAAAGTTAACAATTTTTAAAATGTTGCTAATCAAATGTTGCTAATTACATGCCTGTAATCACAGCACTTGGGAGGCTGAGGCAGAAGAACTGCTGTGAGTTCAAGGCCAGCCTGAACTGCATAGTGAAACCCTGTCTCAAAAAGACCAAAAAAAAAAAAAGGTTGCTCATCAGCCCAACTATCTCAAAATGTTAGCTGGGGATATAGCTCAGTGGAATAAGCGCCTGCCTAGCAAGCACTGGGTCCTGAGTTCAATCCCCAGTACCGCCAAAAAAAAAAAAAAAAAAAAAAAAAAAAAA
>PVLD010033667.1:0-13439 GCA_004027595.1 Dinomys branickii
CAGTCTGACTAAATTTACATGTCTGTATATGGGTCCATACATCTACAATTTGAAGATATCAATGGATAAAGCAACAACTACTGTTGAGACCATATCACCTTGTCTATAGATTAGTTGTGATTGTACTATTTTCTATGATAATGGGTATCTGTTTGTCAATATGTTTTTGTACTTTTATGTTTCTAAAATAAAAAAAAAAGAACCACAAAGTTGTGACTATGTATCTTCTTATCTTCCTATATAGTTTGTAATTACTAATCTAATCATGAGACTCAGAAGTTGAATAACTACCTCTTTCGTATTTACTCTATCTGAGGCACTTCAAATATATTTGAGATAGAATTTCAGAGTTTAAATATCTCGATCCATTGCTCTCTGACAGATACCGTTCCATAGACCACACATGTATGTTTTACATTAACAAAGAGAGAATATGTGTAGTTTGCTTCCAAAACCCAGCTCTCAGTATAGCTACAGAACCTTCAGCCAATGAAAAGAAACTGTGCTTAATCTTAGCCTAGGTCGTCCTTCTACTTGATAGTAAACTCATTTATTTTACTCCGTACCTCTGTTCAGAGCACAGCTCTTAAGAACATAATGGATGCAAGTGGAAACTCTGACACCAATGCTCGCATCCTTTTAATCACTTTCAGAGAAGCAGAGAACCATCCTGATTTCCATTCCTTGTTGGCTAGATCAGCTACTAGAAATCTGATTGCTGGAGCACCTGTATTGAATCAGTTTCTCTAGTATAGTAAATAAATCAGTGACACCATTACCCACCTACAATTATAGGATTAACCAAGTTAGAATAAAAGTTTTACTTACCAAGAACTCATATTTGTTATACTTTTAATAGTCTTATTAAATTATTAAATTATTTCTTACACTTTAATAGTCTTACTATTTTAATAGTCGTGTTTTCATAGTCAAACTTTTTTGTCTATTATTTTAGACTTTGTTAGATTTTATGATATTTGGTTGGCAAATTCTTTGTTATTCTTGTCATCAATTTGGACAATCAGTTTCTACAGTAAATTCTTTACACCACTTTTCATCTTTTATCATTGCATTGAGTACACACACAATGCAGGAGAAAGAACACAATTTTAACAAATTTAGTTGGATAGGTAACTCTTCCTTCCTTTGCTAAAATTTAGAGAAGCTCTTATGATTTTGCTAACCACTTCCAAATAAGAAAACTTCCGTACAATTTACCTCCAAGAACTGTCTCCCCAGAAGGTGAGATATATAAGTACAGTTCAGTGCTTAGATCTCTGAACTTCACATGAGAACGTCCTCGTCTCTTATGTGAGCCTAATTCAAACCAAAACATCTATAACGGAGATGTGAAGAGAGGAAATATTTTATTTCTTTCCTATTTCATTAATTCTTCTTAAACTTCTTCTAGTTCGAGTTCACTAATTAGGGTCCTACTGCAAGACTAATCGGGAGCAAAGCTAAAGGGCAGAAAATGTCTTGCTTTACAGGAAAACATTCTTATTTTGAGATTTTTTCTCTAAATTATTGATACAGAATATAATAAATAGTTCAGCTTCGGTTTATTGTTGTCTTTACATACCTATTCTCACAGTAGTCATATAATAGTAATAAAAATGTATCTTTTTTAATGTAATGTACATATAATGTAACACACTATATGTAGATATAACCCCATAATTAAACCCAGAATGCTGCTGATTGTCACTCATGTTCAATCTTTTTTATTATTTTATTTTTGTCAGCGCGAGTTTCCAGCACGGAATGTTTGCGTTCCTTATGTAGAGTGGGCGCATGCGCACAACGCATCTTCCGTCCTGTTTGCATCACCCCCGTCTCCCTCCCCCTCTCTCCTTTGTATCCTCTTCCCATGGAAGAAAGGTCTAGCGTTCTACCCCTTACTGCCTGTCACTTATTTTACTCGATATTTATAACTTGGGTTTCTCACATAAGAGAAACCATGCAATTTTAAGCTTGTGTATCTGATTTATCGCACTTCAGGTTACGGTCTCAAGGTGCACCCATTTTCCTACGAATGAGTCAAGGTCATTCTTTTCTGAGCAGTGTGTAGCCAGTGCCTGTATATACTGACACTAGATAAATATCCATAGAATTAATAGAAATATTTTCATATATATTTAATCTGCAATAAAATGAAATTGTAATGATTAATATACTAACTCATAATCCTGTAAACAAAAACATGCAATTAATTTTGTTATTTTTCATACATCAGTCTTGAATAAAATCAACTCATGTAGCATTGGATTTCCATTACTTGAATGTTTGTGGCTAGTTCAAACAAAGTGAGCTCTGAACCCTCCATGTTTGCTTAATATTTTAAAATGCTTACCCTAATCAAATAATAAAACCACTGAGCTGAAGATTCCACTTACGTGCATAACTAAGCTGTACTTCTGTCTTCCTATATGCAGTTTTTACTGGCTTTCCATTAGCAAATGTGGAGAGGAATTTAATAAGCAAAGTAATTTATTTCATAAAAGTTTAAAAATATTCATCATTTTGAAAGGTCAAAGGATAGTATTAAAGAGGGACTATTGTTTCTCATTACTCAGTATGTGAGATAGTGAAAAATTGCATATTTTCTCTAAAATTACAGTATCAGAGTTGAAAAAAGGGGAAAGGAGAAGAGTGAAAGAGGACATAAAAATAAAATATGTTCATATGCAAAATTCCTATTACGAATGTAATCATTATGTACTGCCAACAGATAATAAAAATTTTAAAAGAATAAAAGGTAAAGTTAAGAGTTATATTTCTCTAAAACTTATTTTAATTCAGTATTTTCAAACACTATGCATATTCCGGACATATTTTAAAACAAAGAAGCAGAAGCTATACTATATTTTGGAGGAAAACTACATCTCTAAAAGGTTTTCCTCAAGATATTTTCTTTGAGATCAGAGTACATTGTGCTTTTACAGATGAATAACATGCAATCACCGACTCGCCCGGGAGTCACTGAGCATGGCTGAGGGAAGTGACTGCTGTCCTGACGCAGAGCTGAACCTGCCAATGAGGCAGAGTCACGGAATCATTTGTGCACTACATGCTGATTAAGCATCTCCTAAGTTAAAATTTTTGATAAAACATATGTCAACACCACCATTCATGGTTTTACTTAAAGGCCCTGTAAAACATTTCAAAGTATGACTGTCAGTTGCATAATTTTAAAATGTTTGCATCTCATTAAGGTTGCATTTAACTGATGGTTATCAAATGGTACCAAACAACATCAGGTTTATATCGTGGTTACACCACTAATATATACGTAATCCTGCAATATAATTTCTAAGGTTACAATACTTATATCACACCTTAATCATATTTTGAAACCTAATTACAAATACAATAATATTAAGAGATTGGGGCTGTATGAGTTGGCATGCAGTCAGTTTCCTTAGACAAGGGGCCCCAAAGAGTTCATTCCCTGTTCTGTCCTGTGAGCACACAAAGAGGCGTTATTATGAAAAGGAAGAGAATTCCTTGGTATCTTAGTCTTGGGCCTCTAGCCTCTCCAACTGTAGGAAATTAATTTCTGTGCTTTATAAACTATGCAGCCTATTGTATTTTGTAACAAGCAGCCTGAAAAGATCACAATAATTACCAATACCAGGTGATGCTGGAAGTTATTTTATTCTCAGAACTTCATATTTGTGGCATGATGAAATTGATTTAGTAATGATTATTTCATTGTTCATGGTGACAGATGCCTGTAAAGCCAGAATTTGGGAATCAGAAGCACGAAATTCTGGAGTTCACGGAAGACTATGCTACAATGTGAGTTGAAGGCTAGCATGACTTCTGTAGGGAGACAACCTTGAAAAAAAAGTAGACATCATTTTTCCATATTTTAAATGATAAAATGTAACATGTAGAAACACATATCTACCCAGTATATGGTAAACAAAGCAGATTCATGTTTATGCTCTGGAAAAATGATGACAGAATGAGAGATTATCAGATAATAGATAATGAAAATTGAAATGTCTGACAATGCCTTTGTAAGAA
The DNA here is from genome assembly GCA_004027595.1 of Dinomys branickii. Classification (NCBI taxonomy): domain Eukaryota; kingdom Metazoa; phylum Chordata; class Mammalia; order Rodentia; family Dinomyidae; genus Dinomys; species Dinomys branickii. Next base: position 4,033 of record PVLD010033667.1, read on the forward strand.
TTTTTCACTCTATGTTAGGGTTTAGATAGAGAATGGTCCTTCATACCCCCATGTAGCCAGAGGCAGTGCTTTTAGAAAGACTGGATCATGAAGGAGCTTGTGGGGATAGGAAGATCAGTGGGATGTAACCTAAAAAAGTGCATCTCGCTCCCCAGATGATCCTGTTCCTCTCAGCTTCCTGGCCACCTTGATGAGAAGGCTTCCCTCTGCCTGGCTATTCCAACGTGCTGTCCGGCCTTGGAGCCAGCTGACAGTGCTAAAAGCATGAGGCAAATAAATTCTTCTTTAATGTGTGGGTGTATTGTGACTAACACAGACTGTAAACTAGGAAAAATATTGATTTATACTTACCCTGAATAAATGTAGCAGTGATGACTGTAGAATGGCATTCATCCACATATAGCTGTAAATAATTTGTGCACATATGCACTTAGACATACATACAAGAACATTCATATCAGTTTTATACTTACAGTTGAAAACCACCTCTCCATCTGCAAAAGAATAATTAAACTGTGATTTATTCAAGCAATAAAAGTCAGTCAAATAGAGCTTGTTGTAACACTTAACCAAGTCCAATAGAAAAACAGCTTACTGAAAGGAAAACAGTAAACGATGGCACATGGTGTAATTCTAGGTATATGCATTTCATGATACAGGCAAATTATAATATTCTAGTGAAGAATATATAATGAGGTGATAAACAGACGAAGATAGGATTTCTATAACATCCAATGTTTTGGTTATCTCTAAATGGGGAATGAGGTTATGAGATCAAATGAATCCTCATGTATTGGACAGGGTTTCTGTAGCCAGGACAAAATAGCAAATACCCACAACTTGAAATCAGAACGATTGCTCCAGCGCAGTTTCAGGGGCGCCAGTCCATGGCTGGCCGGCTCCAGGGCAGGATAATCATGGCGGAGGTGTACAGTGGAGAGAAGGGGCTTCACTCACAGTTTGCACTGCTCAGAGAGTTAGGAAGGGAATGAGGAAGGGAAGGGCCAAGAACCAGACACTGCCCCAAGGACATGCGCCGTGACCCACTTCTCCCACCTAGACACCAACTCCCAGGAGTCCATTCCGCTCTGACCTCCTCGGCTGCTTAACCTACTGATGACGTGGGTGCTCTCACCACGTAATCCTCTCTCTACGAGTCTCTCAAGCCAGTCAAGCATACAATCACATTAAAAATGGTGAGTTCTCCCATATTTTATTTCTTCACCTGAGTGGTGAACACGCTCATGTAATTTCTTTGGCATGTTGCACATTTTAATGTTGTGCACCTTTATATGGTTGTGTTATATAAACAAAATTGTTCATAACTGGGGCTGTAAGCTTCATACTAACAAGATTTTAAGATTTTAAAAATTTTAAAGATTTTAAAAATCCTTCCAATTAAATAGCATATTTTGTCTATTTTTTTTTTTACAATTTTCTTACATTCAAACTTCTCAGCTTCTTATTTCTCTACTATTATTCACATTCATTAGAAACTACCCAGGTATACTTAGGAGTTTTCAACAAGCTGATACTCTAGAGTACCCTTTTGTCATGCTTCAGACTGTTTGCTTAAAATATCTGAGTCCTCGAGATTGACCTGAATTATCCTGGAACTGGAGAAGTATAACTTGTCTCTAATCTTAGCCATATTCACAGATATGTTGTAGTACTCACGAAGACATCTTACACATTACAATTATTTTCCCCACCAACTTATTAAGTTGTGAAAATTGGGGCCAAAAAGCCTTAATCATTATTCCTAGGCTGACCTGCACCTGGCTTTCATAGCAGTAGGTCAGGAAAATCCTAACATTAAAAATCTGAAGTTTATTGCCCAGGTAAATTATTTATTTTTTTGCCTGAAAGCCATAGTTATTTTAAAAAATAGGTTAACTACCCGTGTACAATCTCTCAGAGGACAGCAAATAGCACATCTATCTCAGAGCAGAGTGAGGCTGGACAGAGGGCTGTGCAAGGCTGTCACCGACACCCGCTCTGCATAGCACTGCCACTGTGCTCTCTCATTGTGATCAATAAAGCAATATTAATTTTATGAGCCAAACCTTTCAGAGAATTGATAAATTCCAACTTACATCAAAATATACTATGAAATAGGATGATTTAGGTAGTATTTGAGTGTTGGATTTAAGCAAGTATTGATAAGGTGAAATTTGGTGTTATTCTCAGTATTTAAAATTGGAATCACAGGCAATTACAGGAATTAAAATAGGGTCTTGCTGGGCAGTGGAAGGAGTTCTAAGCATGGAAGATAAACCATCAGCACAAGGTCACCGAGGTTTCTTAAATATCAACTAAGTGAATGCATGTTTGTGTGTTTGACAAAAGTAGAAGGGGGAAGGAATTTCAATGGCTTTTCAGAAATTTTAAAGATAAATTTCAGTTTCTTGAATGGAAAAGTGTATTTTGAATACTTCATGTCAGAGGTCAGAAGTCACAAGGCGGGACAAGTGGTATGGTCCTTGTCAGCCTAATAGGACCTTAAATGTTCATGGCGAGGAAGACACCGTCTTACACAGAGCCGGCATAGAGCAGAGCCAACAGCAGCTTGGGAACCCTGCAGCAGCATTCCGTGAAGGGCCAGCCTGCGCTCACCAAATCTGTATGTTCTGTGCATCATAGTTTAAAGGAAAGCACAAGGACATGTTAGTTATGTTTTATAGGAGTTCATATATAGCATACAGGCAAAGTCATCTTTTACAGGAAGGATATCTTCTCAGACTGACTATATAGAAATCTCTGAAAATGCAAAATAATCACTAAAACATCCAGTACACAAGAAGCTAGTTCTTTGCTAATGAATTTGAAATTAATAAATGCATTTGGCACTCATAAGCCTATGTTCAATTTTACACAGAGGCAGTCAACTATGAATATGAAACTTCCAGAATAACGGTGCTCGATTCCAAACATGTTGATGTAGTGCACTGTGGCTAAGGTGGATGACAGAGCATCATGCAGCGAAATACATCCCTACAAGCCCCATCGTACTGGGCCACTTATTTATATAATGAACCTGCACCTTGCAATTTGTTTAAACATTCACACTTCCTGCCAGTCTCACTGCAAGTGTCATTAACGTGTGTGATTTTGAAGAAGCTGTTTAGATTTTTCTGCACATCTCTCACAAATAAAATAGTTTCTGCAGCTGAAGACATTTCAGATCTTCACATTTAAGTGAGAAAATATTATTATTGCAGAGAAAAATGTGTAAGTCCCACAAAAAAATGAGCATAGACAGTTTTTTATATGTGATATTTCCAGCACTACTAACTTATTCTATTGAACCATTTGCATTATCGCAAATTTCCTGTAATTTCTCACAAGTTAAAAAAAATTCCTTTGAATCTACACTTACTGTACACACAAATTTCAATTCTCCTATTTCTCTGCATCGCATATTTACAGGGTTGCTAATTTACTATTTGAGATGCTTCTTATTCTCACTACTAGAATAAAGCAATGGTTTCATCCATTGAAACTGTATATCAAAGCCATATTTGACCTCTAATTAAAATTTTAGAGTAATTTTTATAATGCCTCACCAGCGGCTGACATTCTTACCTGTGTCCTTTGCTCTCCTGAGTAGCTCATGCTCTCCCTCCTGACTGCCCCTCCTTTCAGCCAGGGCTACTGTTTCTTTCTCAATATTATGCAGAGTCTCAAGAATATGCCTTCGGAACCCCTTCTTTACCCCCTCGCTGAAGATAACTGCATCAATTTCATGTTTCTATCCATCATATTCATCACCCCTAACTTTACAGATCTGTTAACGGCCCCCCCGGACCCTTCATTCCTGTTCCCCGCTGTCTAGTCTTTCAGCACTTTTTCTTTCCTACTAGTCATTTCACACTAAATATCTGAAAAGTAACGTCCTGCTTTCACAGACCTATTCATTTCACGTATTTTACATGCTTTATCTTAGGAAGTGCATTTCTTATTTGTATCTGTTGCTCTAGATACAATATTCAGATAATTTTTCATTTATTTATACCCATTGTCATCACCTACATTTAGTACATCAGCACACTTCTGCTGGCTCCTTCTCTATGAGATGTCTGAAACTCAACATTTATTAACAGTTAAATACTTGGACTTCCATCGTTATATTATTTGATCCCATTTTCTCTATAGTAGGTCATAGAAGCTAGACTGGTGCACATTTTCCATGTGACTTCAGAAGTTCTCATCACAGGTTGTTACCCAGATCTTTGGTTCAAACTGAGCTGCTTTAGGAAATTAAAAGCTGATCATTTGTGATATCTGGTACATTCTCAATAGATAACTTTATATGTCATATTTTATGTTTATATCAGAGAATCCCAAATGGGATCAGACTTTCCAAAGTACCAAATCTAAATCATTTTTATATGAAGCTTTTGATGAAAAGTAAACACGGAAATGTGACCTTCTTAAAAACTGGTGTGTTCACTTACCATTGGTTGTGCCATCCATCAGATGACTTGTAAATAATGACAGTGCATTCACAGCATCATCTTCATATTTGATCTTTTATTTCTTTGCCAAATTTTCTGTCAGGGTCACTCTTACTTTCTTTTTTTATTCTATGCATATGTTCTGTTTTTCTATTGTGGAATTTTTATTTATAAACAATGAATACACCACTATTACTTGTATAGTTTTTGTTTTTCGCAGATGTGTGTGTGTGTAAACAAACATGTTTGTATGTAATCAGTCTGATTATTTTTGAGCTATAGTTTTAGAATCATATGTCATATTTTTATTAAAATTCTGTAAATGCCCAATTAGCCAAATAAGATGGAAATTTTTCATATTTCTTGAAATTTTAGCTTCAGATTCAACAGACTTAGGAGATTTTATTTTTGTTTGAAATGAGTTTTAATTTAGTAGGTTTTAATCAAATAAACATTAATACCTATAGTTAAAGACAATATATTTTAGTAGCTTGGTGTCTTAGTATTTTTCCGTTGCTAAGATAAAATACCTGATATCCAAAGTTAAAGGAAGAAATATTTATTTTGCTCACAGTTTGTAGAGATTTCAGTCCATAATTACTCAACTCCAAAAGGGTGGCTTCACAGAGGAGAAAAATTCCTGTTGGCCAGATATAAGCAAAGCAGCAAGAGAGAAAAGACTTTCTGTACCTCACATCCTTAATCCCAGCAGAGGACCATGAATCATTCACAAACTCTAGGTCCAACCCCCTCTGAAAAGCCCACCTAGCATTACTGCATGAAGCTTTGGCTTTCCAGGTGCCGTTCTGGGTCTTAGCTTGTGCAATATCTAGTGAAGACAAGCTAAGAATTTTCAGCTTGGTATTCTATTTTGCGGAGAGTATTGATCATAGAGCCGTATGAAGTTCTATGCATTTTAAGTAACAAAAATCAGTTAAAATATAAACGTTATTTAAGGGCAATGGAAACTGATGATGAATCAAGAGATTGGAGGTCAAGAAAGAATAGTCTCCAACATTTTCCTTATAACATCGTTTTCAGAGTACTCTCTTAACCTTCTCTCATTTATTTTTCAAAATAATCATACAAACCAGGTATTATTATAATGTCATATTTTAGAAAATAGGAAAATGTGACAAGGGGATAATTGTTTGGGATGACACAGATAATAAAGGATTCATGCTGCCTTATAAACAGATAAACCTGTACCCATAGCCCGTTTGTTGAACTATATAAAGGTAAATCATGCGAAGGTTTGTCTTATAAATCACCTAGGTAATTTTCTATTAATGTTATTTTTTAAGAAGTTCTTTCCAATCATATCTTTACAGTCAGTTTTCCAGTTAAACTATATATCATACTGTAAAATATACTTATCTGATCAATGTAGTATATTTGTAATGTAATCTACACAAAAAACTTTGATAAGAATAATATTTTGAGTTTTACTTTCGCAAGTGGTAAACTTTATGCAGAGAAATAACCTGAAACGCAAATCTATTACATACTAATGTTGGAGAATGAACAAAAGTATTCTGATTCTGGATATCAAAAAGTAGTTCTTTTTAAATCAATTGTCTAATAGTTTTGAGTTGTGTATGCTAATGAAAAATATACAACATAAAATCAAGAAAGGTGCCTTTTGTAAATGGCTCATCTTTTTCATAAGAAACATGGATTTAGGACATTTTAGTAGCTGGTACAAACGCTTCTTGTCTTCCTACTTCATCATCCCTCAGCCTAACCCAATGAGCATATCAAAAAGTATCTGACCATGCATGTCATAGAAATTCTGTTAGGTTAAATTTCTTTTTACCAATTGTTGCATTAAAAAAGCTCTCCAATTTAAGAAACAGATAACATATTTAATTGTGTCGTTCAGCTATAAAATCATGAATCATTACATATCCAAAATGATCACAGATAGGCTAACTTTACTAATATAGGCTATTGTCCTCTTAAATGTGCTAAAAAAAAATGAAGAAAATTAAAACTCTTACCACATTTTATTGTATCATGTAACCATTTGCATTATCTGGAAAAATTCTAATCACATCTTATTTCTTATTGTTATCATTTGTTTTTAATGTATGTGGTGTTGGGGATTGAACTCAGAGCCTTGTGCATGCAAGGCAAGAGCTCCACCGCTCAGCCACATCCCCAGCCCCGTATCCTCTTATTTAAAGGCAGGCATAATTTTCTTAACACATGTACGGTCCCATGCATATCTCCTCACAAATGTATTATACTATGTATTTATTTATATGTTTACCTACTGGATTAAGCTAGACAAAATATATTTTTGAATAAAAAGCAGAATGCTGTATTTTATGGACATGAATAGTTATTGAATTAGTCCACATTGATATCCATCAAATTAATGTGTATAATTCATTGATAGCCTACTCTTTACATAGAATGGTGTATCTCACTGTTCTGTAGTTCACAGATAACTGCATTTCACAAAGTTGAACTTTTATGGCAAACTTGTGTCCAGCAAATTTATTGGTCCTATTGTCAATAACATAGATACAAATATTCCAAGCATTTTCCTTACTATCAAGTATTTTATCGCAACTTGTGGTCAATGATTATCCATTATTACTATTTGAATTATTCTGTAGTGCTCTGACTTTTTTTTTTAAATAAAAGCACAAAACATATTAACAAACACACACAAATCAGCATAAAAAATAGTACAATCAAAACTGATCTACAGACAAGGTGACATGGACTCAACAGTGGTTGTTGCTTTACCTATTGATATCTTCGAAGCGTATATATATGAACCCAGATACAGACATGCAAAATTGGTCAGACAATTAATCCTCTCACCAACAGAAAAACACAAAAAACAAAAAACCAAGTCAAAAAAATAAAAACACCAATAGTTGCTGCTTTGCATATTGATATCTTTGAAGTGTGTGTTCAGGATAACACATACAGACATACAAGATTGATCAAATAACCCGTCATCGATTATTGCTTAGCATTAAGTGGTATAATACAATAGTAGAACCATGTTAGCCCTCCTGCATATATGTATATTCATATATACGTACATACATTTTTGTCTCTTTCTTTTCTCCTTTCCCTCGTCCCATCTGTTCTTTGATTTTGAACAGATTTCCTTCATGTCTCTTAGCTTATATTCCCACACTCAGGTTCTTACACCAGTGATACAATACGTTTCCTGCACATGTACCACTGATTTATTTCATTTATGAGTATGGACTCCAGTTTTGACCACTTGCCTACAAAGTCCCCAAAACTGTCTTTCTTTATAGCTGAATAATATTCCATTATATAAAAATGCCACAATTTTTTAATCCAGTCTTCTGTTGATGGACACTTGGGTTGCTTCCACATTTTAGCTATTACAAATTGTGCTGCTATAAACATGGGTGCACATATATCAGAGTGATATGATGTTTTCAGATCTTCTGGGAAAATACCCAGAAGAAGAATAGCTGGTTTGAATGGAACCTCTAGACCTAGTTTGCTGAGAAATCTCCAAACGGCTCTCCACAGTGGTTGCACCAGTCTGCATTCCCACCAGCAGTGTAATAGAGTCCCTACCACAGCCTCGCCAGCATCTGTTATTGGATGACCTTTTCATGCTGGCCAGTCTTACTGGGGTGAGATGAAATCTCGATGTTGTTTTTATTTGCATTTCTCGAATGACTAAGGATGTGGAACATTTTCTTATATATTTATTTGCCATTTGTATTTCTTTATCTGAGAAGTGTGTATTCATCTCAGATGCCAATTTCTGGACTGGGTCTTTGAATTTGGACAGGTACATGTTTTTTAATTCTTTGTATGATCTAGATAGCAGTCCTTTTTCTGAGGGACAGCCAGCTAGGATTTTTTCCCAATTTGTGGGTTTTCCTTTTACTTTGCTGGTGATTTCTGTAGATGTACAAAAACTTTTCAGTAGAATGAGGTCCCAATTATTGATTCTTTGAAGTGTTTCCCTTGCAGTTACAATTTTGTTCATGAACACTCTGCCCACTCCTATGTCTTCAAGATTTTTACCTACTTTCTCTTCCAATAGATTTAGACTTTCTGTTTTAATATTGAGGTCTATGATCCATTCTGACCTGAGTTTGGTGCATGGTGATAGACTGGGGTCTATTTTCAGTTTTCGGCAAGAGGCAAGCCAGTTTTTCCAGCACCATTTATTAAACATGCCATCTTTTTTCCAGTGAGTTTGGTTGACCCTTTTGTCAAATATTAGGTAGCTGAGTGGGTTTTTCATTATGGTTGCATCTTCCAGTCTGTTCCATTGATCCTCAGGTCTGTTTTTTAGCCAGTGACAGGTTGATTTTATTACAGTAGCTTTGTAGTATAATTTCAGGTCAGGGATTGTTATTCCACCTGACTTGTCCTTATTGCCCAGGATTGCTTTTGCTATTCTGGGTCTCTTCGGGTTCCAGATGAATTTGAGGCATATTTTCTCTAGATCTGTGAGGTATGCTAACGGTAGTTTAATGGGAATTACATTGAATCTGTACAACAGTTTTGGTAGTATGGCCATTTTTACAATGTTAGTTCTTCCTAACCATGAGCAGGGTATGTTTTTCCATTTATTGAAATCCTCTTCAATCTCCTTTTTCAGAGTACTGTAGTTTTCACTGAATAAATCTTTCACATTCTTTGTTAGATTGATTCCTAAGTATTTCAATTTCTTGGTTGCTATCATAAAGGATATGGTTTTCTCAATTTCTCTCTCAGTCTGTTTGTTGTTTGTGTATAGGAATGCTATTGATTTTTGGGTGTTGACTTTGTATCCAGCTACGCTGCTGAATTTGTCAATTAATTCCAGGAGTTTTCTTGTGGAGTTTTTGGGGTCCTCCATGTATAGTATCATGTCATCTGCAAATAGTGATAGTTTGACTTCTTCCTTTCCTATCCTTATTCCTTTTATTTCTCTCTCTTGTCTGATTG
>PVLD010033668.1:0-13439 GCA_004027595.1 Dinomys branickii
GCACTGTGGGGCTTTACAGCAGAAATTGGAAATGCATATGCAGCAATCTCAATGATCAAGATTACCCAAGCAGCAGTTCGCCATACTAGTGAATGCCTGGAAGCCAATGGCCGTCATTTTGAGCACCTCTAGTAATTGTAGAGGCTAAAGGAAAGGTGATTTGTATTCATCTCATGGTGTCTCAATAAACTCAGTGTTAAAATATTTATACAAGATTTTCTTTTCTGCAATGTGTGTATTATTTGGCTCTCTCTCTCTCTCTCTCTGTATATGTAAGTATATGCATATTACACTGTTTACTGTCCAAGCTTGCCTAATTCAAAGTGTAGTGAACTGAATGTTTGTGCTCACCTTGAATTCAGATGTGGAAACACCAGCCCATGCAATGATATTAGGAGGCAGGGATTTTGAGAGGTGATTAGGTGCTGCATGCATGGGATTCGTGCTCTTATTCAAGAAACCCTACGTTGAGCATAGTGGTACATCCCTACAGTCCCAGCACTTTGGGAGGCAAAGGCAGGAGGATCACAAATTGGATTCTAGCCTGAGCTTCTTATAAAAATCTTTCAAAAAAAGTAAAAGAAAGCCCTGGGTATGTAGTTCAGTGTAGAGGGCCTGTCCCCAATAACGAAGGAAAAAAAGGAAAAAAGAAACCCTGGAGAGCTAACGCTGGCCTTCTTGTGAGATCGCAGATCACCCTCCGGAGAGTACTGATCTCACCAGACACTAAATCTGCCGTACTTTGATTTTAGACCTGCCAGACTTCAAAACCACGAGAGATATATTTCCGTTGTTCTAAGCCACCCAGTTTTTGATATTTTATTACAGTAGCCTGATCAGACTAAGATAGAAGGTCACAAAGATTTTCTTTTCTGTTTTATTCTAAAAGCTTTATAGTTTTAGGTTTTATATTTGTTTCATATTTTAAACTTTTTATTTTTAAGTGATTGTAGATCTCCATGCAAGAGTAAGAAATGATACAGAGAGATTATATATACTGTTGCTTCAATTTTTCTCATTGATAACATCTTTAAAAATGGTAAGACTATCACATCAAGGATATGATAGTGTTTGAGGCAGTCAAAACACAGAACAATTTCCATCACTGCGAAGATCCCCCCTGTCTACCCGCCTCCCTCTCTCTGCACTTTTCTCCCTGAACTAATTTGTTCTCCACCTTTATAACTTTGCCATTTCAGGAATATTATACAATGGAATTATAGTATGTAACTACCATCGCTTAGTCATTCACTCAGTGAAAGACAGCGTGGTTGTTCTTGTTTTGTAGAAAGATTATGAATAATGCTGCTATATACATTACCATGCAGGGTTTTTTTGAGACAGTGTCTTGCCATGTGGCCTTAACTCACTAAGTAGCCCAGGTTGTCCTCAAACTCATGGCAATTCCTCCTAGCACTGGGATTACAGACCTGTGTCACTATGCTTTGCTGGTGTGGATTTTTGTGTGAACCTGACTATTAGTTTTTCAGAAATACATGCCCAAGACTGTAATTGCTAGGCCACATGTCAGTGGCCTGTACCTTGTTATAAAAATTGAAACTGCTTGCTGGGGTGCCTTTACCACTTTGTATTCCTACCAGTTAATACAGAAATGATCTGGTTTCTCTACATTTTTTCCCCATTTGTGTCTGTCACTGCTTTTTATTTTAGCCGTTCTGATAGATCTGTAGTGATGGCTCCCTCTAGTTTAGTTTGTCCTAGAGCCATTTCAGATTCTCTGTTTCATCTTGGTTGTACTTTGTGATTTCAAAGGGTTTCTCTATTTTTTTCAATATTATCAAATTCATGGTCATGAGGTTGTAGTTTTAAGATTTTTCTTTTTAACAGATCTGCAGTATTTGGTTCCTGACATGATAGATTAATATTTTGCCCTTTTTTATTTTTGTCAGTCTTGATAGAGGTTTATTAATTTTGTTATCAAGGGTTGTTTATTAGCCCATGTTTGCAGTCCATGCAGTTTACAGGCCCCATAGGGACTGGGTGCATATATACAATTCAACTTACTTCTCTCTTTAGTTCCCGTCCCCCCATCCTTCTCTCATTTCCCGTTGCTATCAAGTGTACCAAGAACTCGCTTTTTGGCTGAGGTGTGGCTCAGTGGTAGAGTATTCACCTACATATTGTAGGGCTCTGGGCTAGTCCCCATCACCACAAACACATGGCAGCAGCAAAACCCCTTTTTGTCCATGGCCTCTTGATGTTGTTCTCCTGTTCACAATCTTACTGATTCCCAACTCTGTTATTTCCTTCCTTCTGCTTGCTTTGGGCTTATTTTGGTTTTCCTTTTCTGGCTGGGGTTACGTCCAGAATATTTTATTTGTAAAAGGGAGTTCCAGGGGAACTGGGCTACCCCATTTGAGTGAAGCTGAAAGTCAGTTATCTTTTAATATATATTTAAATAACAGGAAAATTTTCCATTTTTACATGTATAGTAACTATTCTGGTCATCCATGTTCCTTTTGTGTACATTCAGATTTTCATTTGGTATCATTTTCATTGACCTGAAGGACAATTCTTTTTGATACCGCTTGCAGTGTAAAGCAACTGGTGATAACCTCTTTTAGCTTTTGTATATCGATATTCTTTTGTTTTGCCTTCATTTTATTTTCAACACATGTTTAAGAATAATTGTAAACTTACAAAAAGGTTGAAAGTAGTAAACAGAGTTTCCAGTACTCTATCTGCTGATCCTCTTGTTAACATTTTCTGTTAGTGTTGTGTGAGTGTCCTGAGTATTGAACCAATAGCAATCAAATTCCATACTTATTTGCATTTCATTAACTGTTTTTTTAAAACTTGGTATCTTTTTTTTATTCTAGAAAACTGTCCAGACTACATTATATAGTCATCCATCATGTATCATTAGATTTCTCTTGGCTGTGACGGTTTCAAGACCATAAAGAACAAGAAAAATGTGACAAAGTTTTAAGACGTACTTGTTCAGCTCTTATTTTGTAGAATGATCTTCAATACTGTATTTTTCTGATGTTTCTCTTATGATTAGAAAAACATAAAGATTTAATGCCATTTTTATTCCATCATGTGATAGTCATGCACAAAGACAAAAGAAAACAACACAAAAAACAATAAAAATGACATAGCATTACAAAACAAGATGACAGGAATTAACAATGGTTGTTATATTACATACTGTTGTATTCAAATTAGTTGTTCAGGTTACCGGATATAAGCATGCAAAACTGGTCAAAAAATTTAAGCATTAACTGTTCCTTTCAATAAACCAGTAGACATCAGCAGTACAGTTAGCCCAGCTATCCTTGTATATATATATATATATATATATATATATATATATATATATGTACATATATTTCTTCTCTTACTTCTTTTTCCTTTTCCCTTTTCCCAATTGTTCCTTCCCTTTGAGCAATTTCTTTCTCTTTCACAATATCTATTGTACCTTTCAGGTTTTATTTACTCTCTCAGATTCTTATACTAGGGAGCCAATACCATGTTTACACACATGAGTCTGATTGATTTCACTTAGGAGTATGGTCTCTAGTTGCATCCATTTACCTACAAAAGTCTTGAGTTTCTTTTTCTTTCTTTCTTTCTTTCTTTCTTTCTTTTTTTTTTTTTTTTGAGGTACTGGGGATTGAACTCAGGACCCGCGCTTGCTAGGCAGGCACTTATTCCACGGAGCTATATCCCCAGCCCTCGACTTTCTTTTTCTTGTAGCTGAGTAATACTCCATTGTATAAAACTACCACATCTTTTTTATCCATTTCTCCCTTGATGGGGACTTGGGTTGTTTCCAAGATATAGCTATGAAAAATTATGCTGCTATAAACATGGTTGCACATATATTGCTGTGGTGTGGTGCTTTTAGTTTTTCTGGAAAAATATCTGGAAGGAGAATAGCTGCATTAAGTGGAACCTCTAATCCTGGTTTTGTGAGGAATCTCCACACTGATTTCCACAGTGGTTGCACCAGTCTACGCTCCCACTAACAGTGGAGAAGGGTTCCTTTTGCCCTGCAGCTCCTCTAACACTTGTTGTTGGTTGATTTCTTAATGACGGCCCTTCTTTCTGGAGTGAGATGGAATCTCAGTGTTGTTTTAATTTGCGTTTCTCCAATGACCAATGATGTTGGACATTTCTTCTTGTATTTATTTGCCATTTGTATTTCTTCATCTGAGAAGTGTGTGTTCATCTCAGATGCCCATTTTTGGATTGGGTCTTTGAATTTTGAGGGCTTGATTTTTAAAAATTCTTTATATGTTCTAGATAGAAGTCCTTTGTCTGAGGGACAGTTGGCTAAAATTTTTTCCCAATTCATGGGTTTTCTTTTTATCCTGTTGGTGATTTCTTTTGATGTACAACAACTTTTCAATAAGATAAGATAGCAGCTGTTGATTCATTGAAGTATTTCCTGTGCAGTTTGGTTTTTGTTCATGAGCTCTCTGCCTACCCCTGTGTCTTCAAGATTTCTACCTACTTTCTCTTCCAGTAGATTTAGTGTTTCTGTTTTAATATTTAGATCTGTGATCTAGTTTGACTTTAGTGCATGGTGATAGACGTGGGTCTAGTTTTAGTGTTTGGCATGTGGAAAGGTAGTTTTCCAGCACCATTTATTAAAGAAGCTATCTTTCTTCGAGTGAATATGTTTGGCCCCTTTGTCAAAGATTAGGTGGCTGACTGTGTTTGTAGTGGTGTCTGCATCTTCTAAACTATTCCACTGATCCTCAGGTCTGGCTTTATTTTAGTACCATGCTGATTTTATCATAGTAGCTTTATAGTATAATCTCAAGTCAGGGATTGTGATCCCTCCTGCCTTTCCTTTGCTGCCTAGGATTGCTTTAGCTATTCTAGGTCTCTTCTGGTTTCAGATGAATTTTAGGAATGTTTTCTCTAGATCTATCAGGTATATGAATGGTATTTTAATTGAGATTGCATTGAATCTGTACAACAATTTTGGGAGTACAGCCATTCTCACAATGTTGGTTCTTCCTACCCATGAGCAAGGAATATCTTTCCATTTTCTGAAATCATCTTCCATTTCTTTTTTTTCAGAATACTGTAATTTTCATTGTAATGGATTGCAATTTTCTTTTACCTCCTTTGTTAGATTGATTCCTAAGTATTTCATTTTTTTGTATGCTATTGTAAAAGGTGTGGTTTCCCTAATTTCTCTCTCAGTGTGTTTGTTATTCATGTACTATCAACATGATGTCACTGTTGGTGCTATTCTTAATCCTCATGCTGAGGCAATGATTCTCAGGTTTATCCAATATAGAGTCATTCTTCACTACTGCTTCCTTCCAAATTATACTCTTGATGGCAATTGCTCCTTGAAGTCCACACTTTAGATGAAGTCATGGTGGTTATATTTCTTGTCCTGGAGGTGGCAGCCTCTGCAAAAATTATTCAGAATTCTTCTACATCTGAAATTTGTCTACTATCCCCCATTTATTTTTTCAATTATTCATTTATATCAGCACAGAGTTATAGATATTTTATGCTGTGCATTATAATCTAACCCTATGCTATTTCTGTTGTTTCTACCTTGATTTTGGGAGACATTTTTGCCAGAATTCTATATTGGCAGATATTGTCTTTCCATATTTTAAAGATGTTACTCCACTATCATCTTGCTTACACTGGTTCTAGTTTAAAATATGCTGCCATTCTTATTTTTTCATTCTTCCAGATATAGTGTCTGTTTTTCTGCCTACATTTAAGATGCTTTCTTTACTATTTCTCTTGATAAATTTAATTATTATATACATATCTTATTGTAGTTTTCTTCATGTTGCTTCTGCTTAGGATTTGTTGACTTGTCAATTATGAGTTTATAGTTTTTGTTAAGTTTATAAGTTTCAGTTATTATTTCTTTATTTTGTAAGAAGAGATGGTTTATTTTTATTTTATTTTTTATTTTTATTTTAAAGACAAAAAATAGAGGTATATAAACCAGAATAACACAAAAACAATAAAGGAAATGCAAAATTATAGAGAAGATAGTAGGGAATTAGCACTGGATGCTGTATTACATAATGTTATCTTTGCATTGGTTGACACAAAAGCAATAAAGGAAATACAAAGTTATAGAGAAGACAAGGGAATTAGCACTGGATGCTGTATTACATAATGTTATCTTCGCATTTGTTAACACAAAAACAATAAAGGAAATACAAAATTAAAAGAAGATAGTAGGGAATTAGTGCTGGATGCTGTGTTACATAATGTTATCTTCACATTTGTTGCTCAGTTATACAGATGATGAATCGTTCAATTAATCAGTTTTCTCCACCCTCATCTCTGTTGTTCTCCTACCCCATCAGTCATCTTTCCTCTGATAGTAACTGTATTTTTTTTTTTTTTTTTTTTGGTTTACTTACTCCCTCAGGGTCTCACATTGGGAAGAGACATGGCTGTTTCTAATTATGCTATAACAAACATGGATGCACACAGATTGCTATGGCAGGAGGTGGAAAAGCATCCATCCTCAAAGATGGTATATTGGCAGGGAGCCAGGTTCACTGTGGTCAATCCCCCATTGACAAACTCTCAAGGCCATCAGGGTCGGGTTGAGTCAGTGGGGTTACCCCGTGAACTGCCAGGCTCTACCTTGATGCAGCACACCCTGAGGCTTGGTCGAGTCCTCGGGGTCGCCCCCACGGACTGCTGGGCTCCGCCCTGTCGAGGTGTTCCCGGGGGCCCAGCCCCAGGGAATACTGGGCCCGGGTCAGGTCCACAGAGTCGCCCCCAGGGACTTCCTGGCTCCGCCCTGTTGAGGAGCTCTGTGGGGGGGCCCTCAGTTATTATTTCTACAAATTATTTTTGTCTGTATCTCCTTTTGGAAATCTGATGTATTAACTTTCTATTACTGGGACGGAATATTTGACACATAAGGTAAAGAAGGGCAGGTTTAATTTGGGTCATGGTTTCAAAGGTTGTGGACCATAATCACCTGGCCCCAAGTCAGAAACAGCATGGTGGATACGTATGGCAGAGGAAACTCTTCAGCATATGGCAGCCAGGAAGCAGACTGGGCTGGAATAAGCCAGAGACAAAGGGGCCGAGAAGCCAGCGTAGTCCCCAAGGGTATTACCCTCACCACCCACTTTTTCCAGCTAGAATCTACCACCCATAGCTCATTCAACCATGAACTCGCCAAATGGTTAACCCAGTGAGGAGGTTAGTCCGTGCAAAATCCAATCACCTTCCCAGGAGTCTCTTAATCCACTCATTGACAATCAAGATTAACTGCTACATCCAATTATGTACAAATTAGTCGATGTTAAATTGTCCCATAGCTTACCAACATGTTGTTTAACTAATATTTTTCCAATATCTTTCATTTTGGATAGTTTCTGTTGTTATGGCTTCAATTTTGCTAATTTGTCACCTACCATGTCTAATTTGCCATGAATCCCATCTAGTATAGTTTCAATTTATAGATGTTCAATTTGAGACTTAAAATACCTTCCATGTCACTGCTTCCTATTTCTGCTTATACTACTTTGTATTCAATATGTTCAAAGAGTTATAATAATAACTGACTTAATGTCCTTTCTGCTAATGCTATTATCTGTGTCAGTTCTGGGTCAGTTTCAATTGATGGATTTTTTTCTTTTTTATGGAATCATAATTGTTTTCTTCTTATGTGCCTGATGATCTTTGACTGGGTGCTAGATCATATCATTTTACCTTGTTAGGTGCTGAGTATCTTTGTGTTACGATAAACACCCTTGAGCTCTGTTCTAGGATGCAATTAAGTTACTTGGAAACAGTTTAATTCTTTTAAGTCTTTCTTGTATGATTTGTTAGGCTGGGCCAGAGCAGGCCTCATTATTCCCCACCACAGAAGTGAGGCCTTCTAAGCAGTCTACACATGCATCATGCATTATGAGGTTTTTTCTTTCTTTCTTTCTTTCTTTCTTTCTTTCTTTCTTTCTTTCTTTCTTTCTTTCAGAGTGGCTGGTAGGAACTAGTGCTGTTACTGAATCTGTGTGTGTACCACACATTATTTTCTCTAATCTTTTTGTTTCGGTCTTCTCCTGGCCATGGGTAATTTTCTTATACCATTCACTGATGGGTACTCTGCTGAATCCTTGAAGAGGATTCTCTACAGATCTCAGGGATCTGGACAGATCACTCCTCTCTAGTATTCCAGTGTACAAACTCTAGCTGTCTTGGTCTTCTCCGACTCTCAGTTCTTCATCCTTAACTCAGGGGTTCTGTGAATCCCTGCCTCAGTTTCCCCTTTCCATGCCGTATCATCCAAATGCACTAAAGGAAACACAGGACTCACTAGTGTTTTCTGTTTCACAGAGGTTGCTGTTCTTCACTGCCCAGTGTCTTGATGACTGTTGTTTACTATATTTTGCTTGGGTTTTTGGTACTTTAGAGGACAGAGTGAATTCCTTCTTGTTACTTCATGTTGATTATAAAATCAGTCAACCTTTTTAAAAAAGTACATGGTCAGATTCTAATTTAGGAATTCGGATTCAGTACTCTTATTCTGGGATAAGCAACGAGAATCTGTGTTTCTGAGCTTAAAAAACAAAAGTGGTAACAAGAGCAATGAACTGATATTGGGGACCCTTATGCACTGGCCACCCCTCCACACTAACTGAGATCTCTTGCTTGCAGCCTGGTAATAAGAGTTATTATTTATTATATAATTCATATGCATGCTTACTATTTTTTATGCTTTCTATAATTTTATTTTTTAAAATAAGTCACTGGTCAAGATATTCTTTTTTTTTTTTTTTTTTTTGTCTTTTTGTGATAGGGTCTCACTATGCAGTTCAGACTGGCCTTGAATTCACTTTGTAGCCCAGGCTGGCCTTGAATTTATGGCGATCCTCCTGCCTCAGCCTCCTGAGTACTCAGATTACAGGTGTGTACCACCACGCTGGGCAAGATATTCGTATCAGCACATCACCAAAGTGGAAGCAGACCTAGAGAGAATAAAGAACAAAGATCTAGCCTTTAGTTATCTCAGGGCAGTTTTCTAGCACTGCTAAAGTGTTGTTCACAGGCCAAAATATCACCCATCTGCAAAGCACTCACTCTTTGATACTTGAACAAAGCAGGCAGTTGCTTTCAGAATCAGTTTTGTTCATTATGATGATTTACTGGCTTTTCCGAACTCTGCCCTTGTGCAATGCCTCTAGCTTTTACAGACATCTTTTCCTTTCTTGGTTATGATATTCTCATGTTGTTCTCTCTGTCCTTTTAAAGAAAAACAGAAAAATCAAACATCAAACCCAAAAACACATTTATGGAGTGAATAAGAAGAATGTTGGTGTGCCCACTGGGCAGCTTAAGAAAACATTGCCTTGTTACAGCGCTTTCAGGAGCAGATGACTCTCAGGGGCTTCGCTTCAATGCTCTAACTCAGCTTACCAGTTGTCCTTGTCTTAGTTCTGAGCAAGTTCTGCAAACCACTTCATTTGATAAGGTTTGGGGATCAGAGCTCTGTGGCTGGGGCAACCTACTTCACATATCCAAGGGACCTCTCAGAAGAATCATTTATCCATTTGTAAAAAAAAAAAAAAATCATTTTTGGCTCTCATGGAGCAAAAGGCATAGTCAATGAAAATATCTCTGAGGAACGAACAAAGCAGACGTTACAGTCTCAGGGTGGCAATAGCTCATTTTCTGTGCCAAAGCTCAGAAACTGATCGCA
Organism: Dinomys branickii; assembly: GCA_004027595.1. Lineage (NCBI taxonomy): Eukaryota > Metazoa > Chordata > Mammalia > Rodentia > Dinomyidae > Dinomys > Dinomys branickii. Next base: position 9,683 of record PVLD010033668.1, read on the forward strand.
GTAGGTACTTCTCTGCTCTGGTTGTCCAGCCCAAACGAAACCACCCTTGACCATCATCTGTCTCACAGAAAGCAAAGCACAGCATCTGTTTACTGTATGTTTCTCCCCAAAGAAGTTACCTGCAGGCGTCCTAAGTGGAATTATGGATGTGTTGGTGTCAGGAGGACACTTTTGTTGCCAAAACCCACCAGGTGAATCTTCTACCCTTGTGTAGTTGCTAGATGTGTGACACTGTAGAGATGGTGGTAGAGGGCCTCACAGTAAGAAAACCTTTCTGGATTCGTATGCAAACCAGAGCTTGCACACATGCGTGATGTACACGAATGCTTTCAAGATTAAAAGCACGAATCAATTCAGTTTCTGAGCGAATAAAATTGTTTGTTATATGTTTTAAAAAAGCTATAATGTATTTAAATTTTTTCAGTCTTTTATTGATACAGATTAGTGAGATTCATTTTGGCAATTTTGTTCAAGCCCGTAAGGTATTTTGGTTATCCCCCGCCCCCGTCTTCCCTTTGTCTTGCCCTTCCCCCTATTCTTTTATTTTTAATCAAGAGATAAAATAATACTATGAAGGGGACTTGTGAAGCTTCCTATCATTAAAGAGAGATCCTTTACTCAAGTTGAGAACCACTGCATGAGGTCTTCTCTAACCTTCCTTCTTGCCTAATTTCCCATGCCTCTGATCTTTGGAAAGGCTACCTCATGCTCTGGACTTTTTATATATTCAATGGCTAGGAATTTATCTTAGATGTGAGAATGTTCATCTTTGATTTTATATTTTGAGAGCATTTTTATGGATTTCAGGTTGAGGGGGTTTTCCAAGTTCATTTTTGGTCTTTGTTAAACTTCTTATGCCTGTTTTGAACCACCAGGGTTATTTCTGTGTTGGTCTCCTGAATGCTGCCATGATCCCCTGATTCTTGATGGTAGCATTTCATCCAGTCTACCCTGGTCTCCCACAGGATTTCTGCATCAGAGTTATTACACTCTTATCTCATCTTGTATTAAAACTCCTAGTCCCTCGGTGCAGGTAATCTCACTTAGGTTGGGAAGAGGAGAATGTAACCTGATGCAATTCATACAAATCTGTGAACAACTAAGAGCCCCATAGATGCTCACTGGGTCCTCCCCCTTACTTGTAGTTCAGAGCAGTGTAAGTTTTCACAAATACTGATATTTTTCACAGTATAGTTTTTTCACAATAAGAGCGATATGGCTCAAGGTGGATGTGGAAAGAGATAAAAGCTCTAGGTTGTTGGCAGAGGGTGATAATTTTATCAGATAATTTGCTTTTCAAGTCTAGGACTTCCTTATTGGGAGTGGTTAACAAACATCAATTAATACTGAAGTGTGGCTATGCATTGCCTTCTTACATACTTGTGTTAGTGGTTCTAAGGCATGAATTATAAGTTTTCTGGAAGTTTTTTCTATTCTGTGGAAACAATGAACTGGGAAGATTTGAATAAGGAAGCCAGGTTTTTGTATCGAGTTTATTCCAGAAGAATGGAGAGGGGTTTTGAGTGGTTGGATAGGAGGAAGTGGAGGGGATTGGGAGGAGCCACTGTGTAGCAAGGAGCTGGCCCAGAGAGGCAAGGCTGCCTGGACATCATAAGTCTTTGCCTACCAGAAAATAGAGGTGAAGCTTCCCCTTGGGACTTGGGGCCAGGATTTTAGGGCCCGGGCAGTAGACTGAACAGAGTGAGCCAAGCACTTTATACTACTGAGATAGGGACTTGGGAAATTGAAAACACCTGGACCGTGGTAAAGGTAAAGTCTACATGACCACAGTGGAGAAGCATTGGAAGAGATGGGAACAGGGATGCTGGAAGCCTAAACAGACTAAATTCAAGTCCTTATTCCTGGTCAGCCCAGTGGTAAATGTAGCCTGATGCTATAATACTTATGCATGGGAGGCTAGACAACACGGGCATTTCTTGCTGCAGTTTGGTCTGGCTTGATAAGATGCCCAGTGTCCCCAGAGCCTTGTTTCTTTGGGGACCCAGCAGTGCAAGAAGGCATGGCTATAAGGTGGTAAGTATTATAGTATCATCACCAACAAAGCTGCGGGAGACTCGCACAACCTAAGGCTGACTCTGCCTGCAGGTTGTTGGGAAAGGTTTTCATGGGGTGAACAGAAGATAATTCAGAACAAGGTTTGGGAAGAATGTGGAGGAGCAGACTGTCCTGTGATCCCAGAGAGAGAGGCTTAGAAATTTGGACTGTGAATGGGATGGTCTTCCTGGGGGTGGGTTGAGAGATCATAAGTCTTATATATTGGATGTATTGGTTTAGAAATTCAAGTCCTTCTCTACCATATGGGAGACCACAAAGAGGGTAAATTTGAGCGGCGAAGCTTCATTTGTACAGAAAACTCATGTTAGAGACACCTTGACCAGCATGCAACATCAAAACACAGAAGTTGGATTGGGCTGCTGACTGTGATTATTCTCTTGGAAGTTTCCTTTGGGAGGATGATGAAGAATAAATTGTGCTGGGGAGATGGGAGGCAGAAAGGCAGCCAGGTCATGGGTGGAATCATGCAGGGAGAGGTACTGAAGCCATAAACATTTTGTAGTAAATTGAACTGATGATGTAGTTGTGCCCTATTCATTGTTACTCTTTTTAATGGTCCATTGAGTTTTTTTAAATTGTGGTTAAATATACCTAACATAAAATTTACCACCTCAGTGTACAATCCTTTGGTGGTAAGCACGTTCATGGTGTGTAATCATCACCACCACCATCTCAGAATTCATTCATCCTCCCTATTAAAGTCCTTGGCCCTCTAAACAACAGTTCCTCCTTCCCCCATCTGCTGGGACTCACCGTACTATTTCTCTTCTCTATTAAATTTGATGGCACTACATTAGGCATTGTTTTTCTTAAATTTTTACTAACGTTACCATTCACTTGGGCTCCATATCTGCAGCAAGTTTTACTGTGACATTTGTCTAACGGTGACCTTCTATTTCTCGCTGTCCTTCTGTATATATTAATTAGACTTCTTCCACAAAGATGAGCTGTCCCTTCTCTTCCTTGTGTTCATTCCCTTGACTACTTACATCATTATAGACACTAAAGCATTTAGTTTGTGGATTAAAATCCAATACCACCATTTAAAACTTTGCCTAGCGTGTTCGAACATCAGCTGCCAGACCTCCTTGAAGCTGTTTCTCGCATTTTTTTTTTATTTTAGAAACATAAAAGTACAAAAACATATTGACAAACAGACACCAATTATCATAAAAGATAGTACAATCACAACTAATCTATAGACAAGGTGATATAGTCTCAACAGTGGTTATTGCTTTATTCATTGATATCTTCGAATTGTAAATGTATGAACCCATATACAGACATGCAAATTTAGTCAGACAGTTAATCCTCTCAACAACAGAAAAAACACAAAAACCAAAAATCCAAAGACAAGAAACAAAACAGGCATACAACAACAACAGCAACAACATCAACAACAAAAAAAACCACCGTTTGTTGCTGCTTTACATATTGATATCTTCGAAGTGTGTGTTCAGGATAACACATACAGATATACACGATTAATCTAATATCCTGTCATTGATTATTGCTTAGCATTAAGTGATATAATACAATAGTAGAACCATGTTAGCCCTCCTGCATATATGTATATTCATATATATTCATATATACATACATACATTTTTGTCTTTTTCTTTTCTCCTTTCCTTCGTCCCATCTGTTCTTTGTTTTTGAACAGATTTCCTTCATGACTCTT
>PVLD010033669.1:0-13438 GCA_004027595.1 Dinomys branickii
GAGAAGGGAAGGGAAGGAGAAGAAAGCATGGAGGCAAAGAAAGAGGAAGGAAGGAGCGAATGAAGGGAGAAACAGGATGGAATGAAGGCGAGCGGAGAGAGGGAGAGAAGAAGAAACAAGTGAGGGAAAGATAAAGGCAGGGGAGGGGAGAGAAGGGAAGAAAAGAAAGGAAAAAAAGGAAGATGCTGGTGATGCAGCTCAGCGCTCCCCGGGTTCAACATCTCGTACCACTGACTAAATACAGAAACAAGCAAACAAATGCACAAATACTATGTGACACAGTGCTTAACGCTTTCATGTGACATTACCTTTTGGAGACCCAAAATGACAAGCTTTTTTAAAAATTAATTCTTAAGAAAGTTCTTCACGGGGCCAGGGATATAGCTCAGTGAGTGACACAATCGCCTGCCTGGCAAGCACAAGGTCCCGAGTTCAAGTCCCAGTACAAAAAAAGAAAGTTCTTCAGAAATAGGGTCCTGGGTCCAAAAAAAAAATTTGAAAGATGTCCTCTACAACACTGGTGTCCAACTGACACCGACAGCTGCTGAGGAAGAAGAATCGCACATCTAATAACATAAAACAACATGCACAAAAACAGGTTGGCCTTTCCATTCCCTATCTAACTTCAAACGAGCTGCCACTGCTGATGCCGACCTGAATTCCGAACAGAAGCGCCTGAAGAGCTCCGGCACAGACTCCCTTTTCTCAAACTCCCCTCCCATCTGCACTTTCCAACTCCTGGCACTTTTAGCTTCACTACGAGGAACCAGATGTGAAATGCGACAACCTTCCACCCCTTAGAACAGACATTTCTTGACTAAAGAAACCAGCCAAATCAAAATAAAACAAGCAAGTAAAACCACAAGAGTACTTCACTTATCTATATAAAAGCAAAAGAAAAAGCCACACATATAATCTGAAATGAAAGCCAATAAGAACAGATAATCCAAAAGCCAATCCAGTTCACCTTGGAATGTGGCTTTGTACTTTATATAAACTGCAAAACATCTACACCACATGACGAAGTTCTGTGAAAGTCAGCTTTTCCTGTTCCTTTTCTATTTTCCTTCTGCATCCGTGCACTACAGCACATAGATGACATCTGAGCAGTGAAAGATCTGGCCCAGAAACCAACAGAGCCATCAGAGTTGGCAGAAAGAGCACCCAGGAATGAAATGGGCGGACAAGGTGGACAATTAGTCAACTGCGCAAAGCTGACCATGCTCGCAGTCTCCCCAGCACATCTCCAAGACATTTTTGCAATCATCCTGTGTAAGCCTTTAAAGTGTTCCTGAGGTTAGAGCTTAACCTCTTCACAAATAAACATATTCATCTATGAGGGTTAATTCTATGCGGCAGTGTGACTGACTACACAGGTTTCCAAATATTTGGTCGAACAGTATTCTGGATGTTTGTGTGAAGGTGTTTTTAGATGAGATTAGTACTTCCTTCCACCATTCCACTGAGTTTAAGAGGCCGCCTTCCCCACGGGTGGGTCTCACCCAGTCAGCTGAACAGAAGCCCCAACTCCCCACAGCAGGGAAGAACCCTGCCTGTGACCTCACAGGAACATCAGCTCTTCTGACTCTACTGCAGCTGCTCCTCTACACCTCAAGTGAACTTCAGCTCTGCAGGTTTGGGACCTGCTGGCCTCCACAACCTTAGGAGCCAATTCCTTGTACAAATCTCTGTATACATACACACACACACACACACACACACACACACACACACACATACACATACGCATACATTCAAGCATGCGCACACACGCACAGTTCTCTGCAGAACCCTAACACACCATCTGAGCATGAAGACTAAACATTCTTTAATCAATTTGCTCCAGCGTTCAGCCTTTCACACTGTATATTCTAGAGGCCAGCCAACAATATTAAAAGCATTGTAAATACTACTGAAAAATTTCTTCCAATCCAACAGCTTCCACAAAGCCCAAGCCCTCTGCAACTTCTACATTACAAAGGGGGAGTCATAAAAAAGCTCTGAAACGTCAACAGGAATTAATAGATAGAAAGATTATTTTGCTGATACTCTTGCTTTTTCCAGTTGTTTCTACTATCAAATATTTGGGCCTTTTTTTGCTTCACTCATCACTGTTCTGTCACACTACTTGCTTTTCAAATACCACACAATTTACGAAGGAAAGGCATTGTAAGGGACCTAACATCTATTTTGAATTATGCAATACCCAGACTACAAAGTAAACATGAAAAATGAACCCAAGCTCTATTGGCTAATACATTATTTTGAAATGATTTTGAATACTGATTTGACAGAAACTTCTAACAATGAGGAGAAGATCAATCAGCAAATAAAGGAAGAGATGGAAGAATGACAGACAAAAAGCAGAAAAAGTTATGCACGGAACAAGTCACTCTTCTGGCTGCTCTCCAGGGCACTGAGAGGTGCCCATTAAATGTCTTCCTTTCCTTCAGACTCCCGCTTCCAAGCAGGAGGCCTCCCTCATGGGGAGTACAGGATGTGTGGTGAATGGAACTCCTCTGGCAAAGCAGTACACACGAGGTCACAGTGATCCCACTGGGACTCCCAGACATGTCCCATTCCAGCCTTGTTTAAAAAGAATAAAAAGTACGAACATAATTAGAAGCAGAAAAAGAGGAAAAGATAAGATTCTTTTTATGAGGTAATTTGTGTGTCAATGTGACTGCACTGAAGAATAATCCAGGTAGTAAAACATTGCTTCTGGGTGTGTCTCCAAGCAAGTTTCTAGAGGAGATGAGCATTGAACGGACAGACAGATTAAGAAACGTGTCTCCATCAATGGGGTTGGAAGTCTAAGCTGTAGAAGTACCTGGCACATAAAAATTTGAAGTTTTTGTAGCTTTGCCCTAAGGATAGCTATGAGATAGTGGTGGGCCTAGGCAGCTAAGCTCCCACTTAAAAACAGACAAATTACTTTAATGGCCAGAGGAAACAGTAGAAGGAATTCAGGGAAGACAGAACCATTAAATAGGGATGGAAAAATCCTAGAAAGGGCAAAGAGGGCCAGAGAAGAGTATCAAATTTTGTATGAAAGCTACGCTAAACCTTCTGGTAGACCCCCAAAGCATGTATGCATGGGATGGACTGTCTAAACTATGAAGTGGCCTACCACCTGTCATGGTCACAGCATGTAGGAACTAAACTCTAAATCCTGCCATCTTTCTAGTGGAAGCAATCAAGACTCAAGGCAAAAGTTCATCAGAGAATGAGGGAGGAACCCTAGAAAGAAGAGGCCTACAAAACTAGGCCCCACAGTTTTATAGAAAACAGTGCAAGTCTCTGGCTCACAAATACGTAAGACAGACCTATGTCATCCTGAAATGAGATCTGAGCCACCACTCACCACAGGCATAAAAGAGTTGACAATTTGAGTCTAACCAAGGAATGTGCACATTTACAAAGAAAAAAGAACCAATATATAACATTCAAAATATTGAACATATAATCTGAAAACTACTCCTCACAAAACAGGCTAAAAATATCTGATTCATTCACACAGAAAAAGACAATCAACAGATGCTGTATTAGCAAGTGTCCATGTGGTTTCATTCACTCTTTTCCTCTCAGCCTTCCTCCGTGAGTGTGCACGTGTATGTGCCCATGTGTGTACTGTTTCTCTAGAGAATCCTGACTAACGTGTGTGTGTGTGTGTGTGTGTGTGTGTGTGTGTGTGTGTGTGTGTACTTCTACATGTACAGAGATGTATTATAATGCACTGACTTGCATGATTATGGAGGTTGAGTGGTCCCACCATCACCCACATGGGACCCAGATACACGGGAAGCTACAAGTATGGTTTGATGTACTGGGAACCAGAAGGGTTATGGTGTAAACCAGGTGTGAGGACTTGAGAACCAGGAACAGCAATACCAAGGGCAGGATTTGTGTTTCTGCCCAATCAGTCAGGCAGAGATAGAGTTTAACCTTTGTCCACCTTCCTGATTTATTCAGACCCTCAACAGAAAGAAGGGTCCTCACACACCTGCTTTACACAGCTCACCAACTCAAATGTTAATCTGGTCTGGAAACACACACACACACACACACACACACACACACACACTCATACACACAAACACAGAACTGCTGTTTCACCGGGTTTCTGGGCACCCCACGGCCCAGTCAACATGACACAGAAAGTTAGATATGTATTTTAAATTAGCTAAAATAAAAATGTTCAACAAAGACAAAGAATATGCTCTTGAATGAATAGAAAATCTCTGTAAAAAAATAGAAGTTGTAATTAATAAAATGAAAAGATTAGAACTAAAAAAATCTGAAAATTTAAAATTCATTGGATAATCTTAAAGGCAAAATAGGAAAAAGGGGCTCCCTCAAATTGTCAACTCCTTTATGCCTGTGGTGAGTGGTGACTCAATGAACTTAAGGTAGAATAGAAATCAACTAAAGAAGAGAGAATAAAAGATTAAAGCATGAACAGTGTTTAAGAGATATATATGACAATTTCAAAATGTTAATATATACTAACTGAAGGATAAAAAACAAAGGCAAGAACTTAAGAAACAGAAAAAAAAATGACAACAGACTCCCAAAATTTGATGAATGATACAGGATGTATAGACTCAAGAACCTCTGAAAATTACAAACAGGATAAATTCAAAGAAAACACCTAGGAACACCATATCAAAATGTTAAAAAACTAAGAGATAATAAAATAAAAATATCAGTCAAGAATAAAAGAAGCCTTATATATAATGGAGAAATTATCCTAATAACTGCAGGGTTTTTATCTAAAGCCTCAGAAGCAAGGAGACAATTCAACATCTTTAGGTAAAGAAAAGAAAATTGCCAACCTGAATGAAACAGTCCCAAATACCCTTCAATAAAAAGAGGCTTCGACGTGTTCAGATAGTAGGATGAAACTTGTCATGAGAAATGGGCATGATAAAAATGTTACCATCCTGGCTAAATGAAAATGATGGGGAGGGGAGATCCTGAGTTTTCATAGGTTAAAAAAAGATCAGAAAAGATTATTAGTTATAATTACAAAGAATTTTCCCTTAATTCACTTAAGATAAAATACAGACATTTGATGTGTGTAGATATATGCTATTTGAGAATTCTCTAATTCCACAAAGAATGTTAGGAATCATGGTAAAATGTTATGGTTCTACATTTTCCATATTTTTTTAGGAAACAGTATAATATAAAACCTAACTACAGTATATGGTGATGAATTAAGAATACCTATTATAACCCTTAGAGCAAACACTAACAAAATTATGTAAAGGGAAATCCTATAGCTTACAAATCAACAAGCAATAATCAGAAGAAATTAAAAATCAACACACACCTATATGACATCTACAAGAGACAAACGGTTATAAAGACACAGACTGAAAAATAACTGAACAAGAAAAGTTATACCATACAATTAATAAACATGAGAAGCCTGGAAGCATGAAAAGGGCTTAAACATAAAGGACATAACCAAAATGATAAAAGATTTCCACAATGATAAAGATTAATTCATCATGAAAACATAAACGTGTGTGCCCCATAGAGATCCTGAGGGCACACTAAGCAAAACCCACACAGCTAAAAGAACACTTAATTCCACAGTCACAGTACAGAACTCTTGTCTACCCCACCTGGCTGATATAAGAATGTTCGTGTACCCCACCCAGCTGATATAAACACTGGACAAAAAAATCAATACAGAGAAAGAGGATGAGGATCAGAACACTATCAACCACCTTAAACTTCAACAAGCATTCTTTTTAAGTATACATGCTATGTTCACCAAAGGACAGCATATATTTTACCATGAAACAAATTTCAATACATTTAAAGGAATTAAATAGACCATGCTTCTGATACATACATACCAAAAAGGACACAGACTGGAAATAAATAACACATCTAGGAAAAACCCCAAGTGCTTAGAAATTAAATAAGATGTGCTGACCCATGTGTCAAACAACACATAGTGGAAATTAGAAAAAATTTCAACTGAATTCAAATGGAAAGAAATATAGCCTATTAAAATCTGTGGGAGAAAGGTAAAATAGAGTTTATAGGGACAGTTACAGCTCCAACTATAAATTTAAGAAAGTTTAAAATCATAAGCTCTACAACAAAACACTAAAAAAGAAGTGTTATGGTTGATACATTGTGTCAACTTGGGGAGTGCAGAGGTTTGTCTAAGTGATTCAGCAGGAAGCCAGGGTGCTTACTTTGTATACAACCTGAGCCTCTGGAAGGGGAGGGCATGGAGGTTATGTGAGACGTACACGCCCCCTGGGTGGGGGTAGGCTGTTTACAATGGAGGAGAGAAAAGAAGGCTGCTTGCAGCCATGCAGCCATTCGTCCCTTTTGCTCTGCTTGTTTTGCTGTGCTCTGCTGCCCTGAACAGTTTGCCCTCTGCCATGTGCCACTCTGCCTCTGAACCAGCCAAGTATGGACTGAAACCTCCACAAACTGTAAGCTAAATAAACCTTTCCTTTCTTCATTTTGGGTGTTGGGTATTTTGTCTCAGCAACAAGAGTAAATTAACCGAGGCAGAATTTGGAATTTGGTACCAGTGGACTGGGGTTGTTGCTGTGACTATACTTGACCATGTGGTTCAAGAGTCTTTGGACATGGCTTGTGGGAAGTTTGGAAAGGTTCAGAGATGTCACCTGAAAGGGATGCACTAGAATGAATGTCTTTGTCTGTTCTGTCTGGGAGATTCTGGTCAAAGCTCGAAAGACCAGAAGGCTGATGGAAATCCTGCCGGTAAAGACCAGGTTCAGGAGGTTTCTGTTGGGAAAAAGGACTGCATTGGTTGTTGGACTCCAGATGATGTATGTTATGGCTTGGCAGAAAGTTTGTCTACATTTTGCTCGTGTCCAGAGACTTTGCATAACACTGAGATTAATGGCGGCAGCAAACCGATTAATCTGGCAAAAGAAATTTCAAGGCAGTTGAATGTTGGAGCAGTGGCATGGCTATTGTTGGGGGCTTTTAGCCAGATTTATATGGACAATCAAGAGCAAAGAGCCCAGAAGGATGATTTAAAATGTTGTGAGTTTGGCCAGAAAGGAAGCTCCAGTGAAGTTGTAGACTGCAAAGATAAGGCTGAGGAGATCTCTATTACTATGAAGGAACAAGAGAATGGAAAAGATGGTCTGAGGGTATCACAAGAAGCAAGTCTCCAACCTTTGCAGTCTCAAAACTGCAAAGGTTAAAGACCTTGCTTTGAGAAGGAAGCTTCCAAAGAATGCCACGTTCCAGAATGGCAGCGGTGGCCGCACCAGATTCCAGAATGGAGGCAGCATAGAGAATCTGTTCCTCAGCATTGAATTCAGTATGCCCCACAATCCAGGCACTTGAACCCTATGGCCAAGAGAAAGGATAGTTTGGCTACTGCTCCAGGTGGCAGCAGACCTTGGCATCATCCACGTGGCCCTGGCTTTAGGTGCAAGGAAAATGCAAGAGTTCTGAGGTTAAAGAGGCTTCCACCCAGATTTCAGAAGGCCTGGGAGGCCAGGCAGTGTGCCCAAGAGGGCAATATGTGAAGCTGTGAGTGTGAAGCAAAAGGTGCCCTGGAGAGCTCAGAAGTTTAGAAAAGCCAGGAACATGGATCAGCCAAGGAAAGCTGCAAGGAGGGAGCAAAGCTGGCCTAAGAGAGAAGCCATGGAGGCTGTAACCACCAGAAGTGCCATAGGGGTGGACTCAGGCAAGCCCTTTAGAGCTCACAATGTACAACATGTTGCTTCAGATGCTGGATGTGGAATTACAAGACACAATGTTAGCCCTGTTGGATTTTGGATTTGCTTTGGTCCCAGTACTCTGTATCCCCGTTTGTACCTTTTGGAATAGTAATGTTTATTTTGTGCCTTTAAATGTGGGAAGTGTTTAATTTTCATTTGTATGGGGGAAAAATGTTACGGTTCTCACATAAGCATGTCTTTGTGTCTGGAAACAGGTTTAAAGAAATGTGTCTGGTTGCCAAGTTGACAAGGGGTGGAATGTTATGGTTGATACATTGTGTCAACTTGGGGAGTGCAGAGGTTTGGCTAAGTGATTCAGCAGGAAGCCAGGGTGCTTACTTTGTATACAACCTGAGCCTCTGGAAGGGGAGGGCATGGAGGTTATGTGAGAGGTACACGCCCCCTGGGTGGGTGTAGGCTATTTACAATGGAGGAGAGAAAAGGAGGCTGCTTGCAGCCATGCAGCCATTCGTCCCTTTTGCTCTGCTTGTTTTGCTGTGCTGTGCTGCCCTGAACAGTTTGCCCTCTGCTATGTGCCACTCTGCCTCTGAACCAGCCAAGTATGGACTGAAACCTCCACAAACTGTAAGCTAAATAAAGCTTTCCTTTCTTCATTTTGGGTGTTGGGTATTTTATCGTAGCAACAAGAGTAAATTAACCAAGACAACAAGATAAAGCCAATTAACAGTAAAAAGGAACTGATAAAGACCAAAAATAGCAAAAGCAATACAAAAAATTAACAAAACTGGAAGCTTATTTAGTGAGAACATTAACAACATTGATAATCCTTATCTTGGTTAATCAAGAATTTTTTTTCTGGCTGTTTTCAGGCAGAGTTTCAATAGGAAATTCAAGCTGGCCTTGAACTCACTTTGTAGCCTAGGCTAGCCTCAAACTCACAGCAGTCCTGCCTCAGCCTCCTGAGTGCTGGGATTACAGGCATGCATCACCATGCCCAGCCTAATAAATTTAAAAAAGAGGAAACAAATCACCAATGTCACAAAAGGAAATGAATTTTTAACATAAAGCCTACATAAATTAAGAAAAATGAGATTATGAACAGCTTTATGCCAACAGTGATAATTTAATTAAAATTTAAAAATTCCTTCAATAGTACAATTGATCAAAAGTGACAAAAGATATGTAAGATGTAAACAACCCTCTATTATGTAAGTTGAGTAAGTTACCTAAAATATTCTGATTAAGAAAACTCCAGACTCAGCTGGTTTTATATAACACCAATTTCACACTAACTCTTTTAGGAAACAGAAGAGATGGAAATAATTCCAAACTTATTATGAGGCCAGAACCACCACAATGCTAAAATTTGATAAGACTAACACTGCAGACCACTAATTTAATCATTAAAATTTATCCCTAACAAAATTTCCTAAATTTAGTAAATTAAATCCAACAATGAAAGACAGGATAATAGATTATAACTACAAAGAGTTCACCCCTAGAATGCAAGGTAAATTTACCATTCAGAAATAACCAATGGACTTTTCCATAATGAAGAATACAATGGAAGAGTTGTGATAACTTCAATAGATTCAGAACAAGTAATCTGACAAAATTCAATTCCCATTTATGATTATATCATTCTCTACAGTAAGAACAGAAAGGAACTTGTATTTATTTACATTAGAATTTATTGACACATTTTAGATATACATAATGATCACATTCATAATTTGTGCCTGTACATAACATAACTTTTTCCCCATTGCCCTACCCTGCCTTCAACCCTCCTCCCCTCCCATTTACAAAGCTTTATTTCCATGCTTTCCTCCTTCTCTCTCTCTCTGTTTTTTACTTTTCTCATCTCCCCCCTCCCAGGGAACTTTTAAACCTAGTGAAGAACATCTATAGAGAAACCCAGAGGTCCCATCATATTTAACAATGAGTTATTAAACACTGCCCCTCTAAGATCACAAAGTAAAGATGTCTGCATTTCTATTCAGCACTACACTGAAAGCTGTGGATATTGCAATAAAACAAGAAAAAGAACGACATAAACAGCAGAAAGCAAAATTGCCTCTATTTGCAGATGACATGACTATTTCCACAGAAGTTTCCAAGGAATCTACAAAATTATAAACACTAACTGGTGTGGTCTTTAAGTAGAAATATACTGTATTCCTTTCTCCTATGAGCAGGAAACAACTGAAGAAAACAACTTCATTTACAGCAAACAAGAGAAACACCACCACCAAAATTTAATAAATTTAAAAGAAATGAAAATTATCACTGAAATCTATACACCTGTTGAGAAAAATCCAAAAACACTACATAAAGGTGTTTGTGTGGGTATAATATATCTAAATTCTCTCTCAATTTTCCGTCTATTAAATGAGATTTCAATCAAGGTTCTAGTGGGGTATTTTTTAACTGATAAACTAATTCTATAATTTCTATAGAAATGAAAATGACAGAATAGCCTAAGCAAATTTTAAAAACGGGAAAAAAGGCAGACTACCAGACAGCAAGAATAACTATATGAAACTACAGTAATCAAGACAGTATGGATTTGACAAAAGAACAGACATACATAGGCCAATGGTACAGAACGGAGCTCAGGTATAGACCCCATACTCAGTTGCTCAATTGAATTTCCACTGAAGTAAAAATTTCATTAAATAGGGAAAAGAGTATTTACTAAAAAAAAGGTACTAAGGTGGAATATTTCCATGAACATGAGTATGTACCACTACTTCACGTGCAAAGTTAACATGAGGGGATTACAGCCTTAGATGTAAAAGCTCAAACTACAAGTCTCCAAGATGAAAACATAAGACAAAATAGCTGCAACCCTGAGGTAAGCATAATCTTTTAGATAAGATACAAAAGAAGCAAACTAAAGGAGAAAAAAGCCATAATGAAATATTCAAAATTAAGAACATTTGCTCTTCAAAGACACAATTAGAAAAGTAAAATTAAGCCAGGTGTAGTGGCACACATATAATTCTAACACTCTCAGAGGCTGAGGCAGGAGGATCACAAGTTTGAGCCTAGCCTGGATAATTCAGAGACTTAGTGAGATGCTGTCTCAAAATAGAATGTAAAAATGACAAGATATATAGCTTGAAGTGTAGAAAGACCCTGGGTTGTGTCCCTAGTACCACCAAAACAAAATGAAACTAAGAAAGTAAAAAAGAAATCCACAGAGTGGCAGAAAATATTCACAGCACATACATGTGAAGAGATGTCCAGAATATAAGAAATAATTCTTACAATACACAGTAGGAAAATAAACAGCCTGGGTTTTTCTTAATGAGCTATATATTCGGTCAAATACTTGGCCAAAGAAATTCCATGCCATCAAGCATATAAAAACATATTCAATGTCACTAGTCATCAGGAAAATACAAACTAAAATCACTATGAAATGACACTATACATCTATAACCATGGGTATAGTTTTAAAAGACTGACCATACCAAGATCTACCAATGACATTTTATATACTCCCAACAAAGAGAGAAAAACAGTGCAAGTACTTTGAAAAAGTAGTGTGGAAGTTCCCTAGAAATTTAAACATCACCCATTTCACTCATAAATATTTACCCCTATTGGCCCCCTCAAGGGAGATTTTCACGGGTGAGGTCCCAAGGTTAAAGAATACACGTGTGCAAGACATCAGCAACAACTGCAGGTGGCATAAAGCAGAATAGAGCACAAGAGCTCAAGAGCACAAGAGTGAGACCACCTGTGTCTTTACTGTATAATTCTTATACAGGTTGTTATCCCATGTTTACATTCCTACATAGTGCTATAACCAGTGCATGAATGTTTACCTGTGCTAAGTCATGGTTACATAACTGTATCCCACTGTGTGACTGCACTAAACAAGCAGGATCCTGTCCTCAGGTGTCCTTAGACATCCCTGAGCTTTGCAGCAGTCTGAGTGGTTCCCCACACCCCCGCCAAAGTTAAAATGCATGTTTGCAGAAAGTCTTCTACGCTGGAAACAATTCAAATGTTCAAATTTTCTTTTTAATACAACAGAAAAACATACAGTATTGCCATACAAAGTTGTGAGTTCTACTCAGCAACAGAAATCAACCCACTATTGGTACACTGAGCAATGTGGATGACTTTCAAAATCATTATGCTGCGTGAAAGTCAGAATCAAAAAGTACATATTGTATGATCCCACTTACATAAAATTCTGTATAATGCAAACTAATAGAGACACAGAGCAAAAGTTCCCTCGGGGCAATCGGCGCTGCACTTGGGCCGCAGCTCAGCTGAATCTGCATACAACTGAGAGAGCGATTGCGGCGGGATGGACCCTCCAAGCTCCTGAACCCAATCAGCTCGGAGGCGGCTGTAACCAGGATTTGTTGGAGGTGGCGGAGCAGAGTAAATTCAGAGAACGCACTCCTCGGGCAGACTGTGCCGATCTGGGCAGCAGTCCGGGATCCCGCTCACAGCCCCGCCCCTGCAGCCAGCGCCACGGGAACTGTGGCAGCTGCGGTCGGCGGCTCCTGCGAGAAAGCCGAGGAGGCGGAAAAGCACCAGGGAGCTCCAGGATCTCCTGCCAGCACAGATCTCGGAACGGGAGAGCCGAGTGAACACCACAGCAGGATTTCTGAGTGGGGAAGAAGCTCGATCCAGGGAAATACATCTGAGTGGCATCCCTGTCTGCACAATCCCAGGGTGAGTTGATTGGGCGCCCTGACCGGTTTTTACTGAGTCAGGAAGAAGCTCCGCCCAGCGAGGGACATCCGATCAGCTTTACTGACTGCAGGATCCCTGGGTCAGAAGAGCTGGCTGGGCACCCTGAGGGGATTTGTGAGGGGGGGAAGAGCTCCACCCAGGGAGGAACACCTGAGCAGCACCCTGCCTGCAAGGTCCCTGGGGCACCGAGCTGTTTATGCGCCCCAGCCAGGTCTCGGGGTAGGGAGTAGAAGCGGAAATCTCAGCAGACAGCTTAAGGGACATTCTCCCAAAGAGAAGGAATCATTGGAGCAGCCTCTGCAGCAGACCTTTGCCTGCTGAACTGCCTGTGGAATTTATAGCTCCACATTTTGAATCTGATACCCAAAAACGGGAAAACAGAGGAACAAAACGCAGTCTCAAAACTCAACCCCACCCAGAACAAGTTTTGAATGCGAGGATACAGGGGAACCAGGAAGCCACATACCTGCAAGTCATGAAACGATTGCATCCAAAATGAAACAACTCCAACAGGCCATAAAAGAGCTTAAAGCAGAAATAAGCCACATACCTGCAATGCTCTCTCAGACAAAAAACGAGCTGAAAACAATCATGGAAGAAATGTTCCGTACACATAGAGAAGAAATAGATAAAAGACTAGAAGAAAATAAAAAACAAATGGAAACGTTATAAGAGCAATTTAGGAATGAATTACCAAGAATGAAACAGGTCCAAAGAGAATTCCAGGATTTGAAAAGTTACACTGCAAGCTTGCAAAACTGCTTAAATGAAACCGAAGATAGAATTTCAGAACTTGAAGACAGCATGGCAGCTTATGAGCGTGAAAGGAAGAATCTCATAATATCATCAAAGACACAAGAAAAGTCAATCCAACAGCTCCAAGATGAGGTAAAACGTAACAATATTCGAGTTATAGGAGTGTGTGAAACAGCAGGAGACCACACAAACGATATAAAAAGAATATTTGCTGAAATAATAGCAGAAAATTTCCCAAACAAGGTAAAAGATACTGAAGTTCA
>PVLD010033670.1:0-13436 GCA_004027595.1 Dinomys branickii
ACCAATAGTTGCTGCTTTACATATTGATATCTTCGAAGTGTGTGTTCAGGACAACACATACAGACATACAAGATTGATCAAATAACCCGTCATCGATTATTGCTTAGCATTAAGTGATATAATACAATAGTAGAACCATGTTAGCCCTCCTGCATATATGCATATTCATATATACATACATACATTTTTGTCTTTTTCTGTTCTAAAACAAAGAATAGATGGGATGAAGGAAAGTAGAAAACACTTTAGTTTTCTTGTAGATGTTGTTCCTTCTTCCTAGTCTGCTCTTCCTGGAACATTGTTCCTTGGGGTCTTTGTATTACTGCATCTGTTCTTTCCTTCAAATATCAACTTATATATCACTTCTCTCCTAGCTCTGTTTAAAGTAGAATGTCCCCTCAAAAAAAACCCCTTATTCTCAATCTGAGATGTTTATTTCCTTTCCAGTACTTGTTACAGTTTGCAGTAATACATTATCTATTTATTTACTTGTCTAATATCTACCTCACTGAAGTAGGCAGAAAAATGTCCTCCAAAGATATGCACATCCTAATTTTGAGAACCTATGAATGCTATATTACATTATAAAGAGGAATTAAGGTTGCAGGTAGAATTCAGGTAGCTAAAATGGAGATATACTGGATTAGCCAGGTGGCCTCCCGATGCAAACACCAGACCTTTATAAGTGGAAGAGTGGATAAGGAAAGCATAAAAGGAGGTCAGAGTGAAGTAAAGATTCAACTTGCTACTGCTGGATTTGAAGATGGAGGAGAGGCCACAAACCAAGGAGTGCATGCCGACCACGGAGCTGGAAACAGCAAGCAAATGAACTCTCCCCTAAAATTCCCTAAAAGGAACACATCCCTATTGATCATTTTTAGAATTTCAAAGTCCATTTCCAAGTCCTATCGGAGTTATAATAAAATAAACTTGTTTCAAGCCACCAATTTTAGAGTAATTTTATAGTAACAAAGGAAAAATATTATACTTCCCCATTAAACCATGATTTTTGTGGAGTATAGGAACTATGTCTCTTCTGCTCACCATCACGGCTCCAGTGCCTGCCACAGAGAGTACAACTTTGCTTAATATTCATTGGTTTAGCTAAATAAACAAAACTTGGGTATGCTTTATACAACTTTCCTCAATAATGCTCCTCAATATGGGGTAGCATTTCATCTAAGGGGCTGAGCCCAAACAAACCCAACACCTCCTCAGCCAGCATCTGATAGGAAAGAGAAGCTGGAAGTCTTGGAACACATATATCATTTATATCTCAGCTACATCTTTTGTAAAGAGCTAATGTAGACTGTACATCAACTACCTTTTTATCTACAAGTGAATGTATAAATGTTCTCCCTCTACACACACACACACACACACACACACACACACACATACAAATGTGGATTCTCACTTAAGAATCTTTTCTATAGCACCTACTGTGTACCATATGTAATGTCAGGAGCTTGCTCATGTGTAGTATGTGGATGGTGGCAGCGATAATCCATTTTCTCACGTTATTTCATATTATCTCACTTTTTGCTTTGGCAAGGTAGATATTCCTAGCCCTACTATGAAAAGACTAAGAGAATACAAGCACTACCCAAGTCCACATAACTAACAAGTGATTAAAAGAGCTGGAGCTGGAATCCAGAGATCAAACCCAGTGTTGTTTTAACTCCCACCTGCCTCCACTGCTCCCTTAAACACAAACTTGTGTATTGGACCTACAGGTCACATCCTGAGCCATTGAAGTGATACACTCTTCCTTTTAGCAACTATTTTTCCTCCACTTTCTTCCTAGTGAAAAGAAGCAATAAACTGAGTAAAAAGTCACAGGATTTGTTTGAGTGCTCATTTGGTAACATCTGGAATGTATGATCTTGGGCACTCTCTCAGTATCCGCAGCCAGCCCTCCACCTTTCCAGCTACATCTTCCCCTTTAAGTGCAACCAAAGCTAGGCATAGTGTTGCATGCCTCTAATCTCAGCTACTTGGAAAACTAAGACAGGAGGACAACTTGTGGCCAGGAGTTGGAGACTAACCAGAGCAACATAACAAGACCCCGTCTCAAAGCAAACAAAAGTAAATGGAAAAGAATAAACACAATTGAATTTCTTTAATCACACTGGTGTCTTCATTACCCATGTCCAACCCTCAGAGCCAGAAAAACTCAACAATAACTATGGTTGATACAGATGTAAGCACCTTGCTGATTACTAGATATGTATAATTATTTCATTTAATCATCCTAAAAATTTAAACTGACAAATGTTATTATCTCTGTGTTGTAAAGAAGGAAGGTAAAGATGAGAGAAAATAACTTACCCAAGGTCATTTGTACCTGAAGAGGGTAAGAGATGAGCCCAGATGCTCTGATGCAAGGCTAACACTTTTTGTTTAATTTAGTTTTGGTTTTGGTGTTAGTTATTGAACCCAGGGTCTCACATATGCTAAACCAGCACTCCACCACTGCACTATACTCCCAACCCCATCTCTTTAGTTACTATACTGTTTTGACTATCCTATATTCTCTCTCTCTCTCTCTCTCTCTCTCTCTCTCTCTCTCTCTCTCACAAACATACACACACACACACACACACACACACACACACACACACAGTGCTCATTCACAAAGTATTTCTTTTGTTTTGATTTGAATATTTACGTGTCTTGAAAAGTTCATGTTAAAATGTGATCCCCAGTGCAGCAATATTAACAAGTATGGCCTTTAAGAAGTGATTGTATCCCCTCAATAACAGGATTAGAGCTGGAGAGAGATATCTAGGCTGTTTTTGCCCTTCCCTTACTTCACTCTGTGAGGACATAGCACTGAGGTGCCATCTGTTTTCTGTTTGTATTCAGTTTTGGGGTTTTGTTTGTTTGTTTCTTTGGTGGTGGTGGTACTGTAGATTGAAAACAGGGCCTTCATATTGAGCTACATCCCTATTCCCACTCTCTAAAAAAATTCTTTGAGACTAGATCTCACTAAGTAACTAAATTGACCAAGTTGAGCTCCAATCAAGGACCTTACTGCCTCAGCCTCCTAGATTATAACCATGGGCCACCACACCTGGAATTTAAGGTGCTGTCTTGAATACCAATAGCATACCTTACAGAATTAGAGAAAAATCCTAAAATTCATTTGGAACCAAAAGAGATTTAGAATATAAAAAGCAATTCTGAGCAACAAAGGCAAGGGAGAGGGAATCACAATCTCTGGCTTGAGATTATACTACAAAGCTATCATGATAAAAACAGCATGGTACTGGCAAAAAAACAGACTTAAGGATTAGTGGAACAGATTAGAAGATGCAGAAACAACTGCAAACACACTTGACCACCTTATCTTTGAAAAGGGGGCCAAATATATTCGCTGGAAGAAAGATAGCCTCTTTAATAAATGGTGCTGGAAAAACTGGCTTTCCACATGCCAAAGATTAAAACTTGACCCATGTCTCTCACTATGTTCTAAACTATAATAAAAATAGACCAAAGATCTAAATATTAAAACAGAAACACTAAATCTACTAGAAGATAGGATAATTAGAACTCTTCAAGACATAAGTGTAGGCAGATTTTATGAACAAAACCGTAATTATACAGAAAATATTACAAAGAATCAATAAGTGCCATCTTATCTTACTAAAAAGCTTTTGTACAGGAAAAGAAACCATTAACATAGTGAAGAGACAGCCAAGAATGGGAAAAAAAATTCGCCAGCTGTTCCTGAGATAATGGACTAATATCTAGAATATATAAGAAACTCAAAAAAATCAGAATCCCCCCCCAAATTTAAAGTCATAATTTTAAAATGGGCATCTGAAATGAACAGACACTTCTCAGATGAAGAAGTACAAATGGCAAATAAATATATTAAAATGTTCAACATCAATAGTAATTCAGGAGATGCAAATTAAAAGAAATCATTGAGATTCCATCTCACTCCAGAAAGAATGGCTATTATGAAGAAGTCAACCAATAACAAGTGCTGGTTAACAAGTGTGGGAAAAAATGAACACTTCTCCACTGTTGGTGGGAGTGTAGACTGATGGGACCACTGTGAAAATCAGTGTGACGATTCATCAAAAAGCTAAAACTAGAGGTTCCATCTGACCCAGCTCTTCCTCTTCTTGGTATCTTCCTCAAGCAATTAAAAGTATCATACCACAGCAATGTATGCACACTCAGGTTTATAGTACCATGGATTGTAATAGCTAAATTTTGGAAACAGCCCAGATGCTCCTCAATTGATGAATCAATAAAGAAGATGTGGGATTTTTTAAAATATATAATGGAGTACTACTCAGCCATAAAGAGGATAATCTTGAGACATTTCTAGGTAGATGGATGCACCTTAAAACCATACTTTTAAGTGAAATAAATCAGACACGCCCATGCAAATGTTGCATTGTTTGTCTGTTGTGAGAAACCAAAAGTGTAAATAAGGACTAAAATGTGTAACAGATTTTAGGAAGATTGAAGAAAATGTTCAAATGAGAAGGGGAACTAGGGGGGAGGGGGAAAGGAAAAGAAAAAGAAAAAGAATAGAAGGAAAAATTGTAACAACACTTTTGTAAATAAGGAAGGGAAGAAGGATTAGATGGAGGGGAGGGGATGGGGAAAAGTAAGAATTGAGATACATTATGCACAGGTACAATTCTCTATGATGAATGATATGTAAATATATATATGTACATAAATTTTTAAAATATAACTTTTAAAAAAGTTGCCATCTTGAAGGCAGAGACCAGGGCTGTCTCCAGACACTGAGCTTGCTGACACCTTGACTTTAATTTCTCAGCCTCCAGAAAATTCTGTTCTCCACATATTCTCCAAGTCTCAGATATTTTGTTTTAGTAGAACAAATGGACAAAGATGCCTTCTTCCTGGAAAGTGAGAATAAAAGCCTCTAGATATCAAACAATCATTCGTAAGCTGTCTTTCTTTCCTACTCATCCTCATTTCATCCCATTTCCCAGTCCAAGTTTCCTAAATAGCTCTTAAATCTGTCAAATTCTCTCCATCTCCATTGTCACATCTCGGGTCCTAGTAGAATCAAATGGACAGCAGCAGCAGATTCCTAACTGACTTGCCTCACCTCCTTGGAACCTCTCCTCCAACTCATTCTACACAAAGTAGTCAGAGGATTCTTTGCAAATATGCAAATGTGATCATGTCATTCTCCAGTTTAGAAGGCTTCGACGTCTTCTTCTCTTTGCTGTATGTATGTATGTATGTGTGTATGTATGCACTTTGGTACTGAGGATTGAGTCCAGAGCCTTCTTCACTGAGCTACACCCCCACACACTTTTTTACTTTTTATTTTGAGACAGGGTCTCACTAAGGTGGTAAATGGCCCAGGCTGGGCTCAAACATTTGAATCTCCTGCTTCAGCTTCCCAGAGTGCTGGGATTATAGACATATACCAATATGCTTGGCTAAGTAGCCTTATGGCCTGGTTCCTACTTACTTTTCTAGCCTGCCCTTCTTTCTGTTTCTAAAGTATATCATGTTTCTTCCAACCCATTCTCCCTGAAGACTTTACATACTACCAATTCTTCAGGGGCCACATGCTTCCAAACTCCCAGTTTGCTTAGTTAACACCAATCCAATTATTCCATTAGATAAAGTATTCCTTCTCGTGGTGCTGTCTAAAACTTATCACACATCAGGACCTCTGTCGTGTGCACCTTCAAAACGAGTCACTTTTCCTCCAGAATTTACCAGTTTGTAAGTACACATTCATGCTAGTCTTGAGGTGATTAATATCTCTCTGCATAAGCAGACCATACATTCCATGAGGAAAGGAGCAGCATCACATTCTGATCTCTACTGAAAGTCAGTGCCTAGAATAGTGCTTGGCATATAGTATAATTGTTACTCAAATAAGTATGAACATATAAGTACCTTCACAACGGGTTTTGTGTCTCATGCTAGAGGTCTTAGATGTTATCTTCAGAGTAGCAAGGGACTACCAGTGGTTTCAAAGCCAGAGAGTGATTTGTTCAGGTTTTATCTATAGAAAAGTCAGAGGAAGATAGGAAAGAGGGGTTGAGTTGAGCAGAGGAAATAAAACTGAGTTTGAAGCCATTGTAATAATTGAGGCAAAAAATTATGAGGACTTGAACTATTTTTTCTCCTGTGGGCCATCCATCTATCAAACCATTTCACAAATGATTTATAGTAATGCACCAGAGGAAACAATATCATTATAAAAAGAAATAAATAAAACTTAAACATTAGGATCCAAGCAAGGCATGGGGCACATGCCTGTAATTTTAGTGTTCTGGGGAGGCTAAGGGAGGAGGAGAGCAAATTCTAGCCCAGTCGAGGCAATGTAGTGACTTAGCAAGAGAGTGTTTCAAAATTAAAATCAAGAAAAAGAGCTGTGGATGTAGCTTAGTGTGAAATTCAGCTCCATTTATACACACACACACACACACACACACACACACACAATCAGAATGACACAAGTCAAGGTCAAGAAGTCAAAACTGAGAAACCCTGTTAATGGGGGGGAGGAAAGAGAAGAAACTGGCAAGAGTAGAGTGCAGATATAGAAGCTAGTAGGACTCATGCCCTTGGGCTATGCATTCGGCTCTGAGCACCTTGGAATCTGTGAAAAGAGAGTCCTAACCTTCAGTGTAGGAAACAAGAAGGAACACTCATTCTTCACTTCCACATTTGCACAGTAGTATCAGGAAAGGAGAGGAGAGAATAAAGTGGAGACAGATTTAAAAGCTAAAACATTGGAGCAGTGATTTGAAGCTGTTGGGGAGGAAAAGTTTGTGAAAGAGTCAGTAGATGGTAAGTTTTTCCGGATATGGTAAATTTGGGGTGCTCATTAATCAAGGTTCAGAGTCCCAGGAGGCAGTTGAGCAGTCTTCTCTGAATGTACCTTTTCATTGGTGGTCTTCCTCACCCCACTATGTATTTCCTTTCTTTTTGGAGACACTTAAAATTTCCCCGTGTAAGTTCAAACTCTGTGCCTTTAGGACTTCTGTTACTTCAGTTCTACAATCTTTTTCTACCTGACCAACTCCTATTCACCCTCACAATCCAAGTCAAATTCCATTTTCTCTGTGAAGCTGTTTCACCTTCAGCCTCATACCCCCACATAAATTTCTTTCCTTCCCTGTGCTCCAGTAATGCTTTGGACAATGAAATCTCTCACAAATATGATTCAGGGAAACCCCATGGGGTAGAAAGAAAGACAAAACTGTTTATGGGAACCAGGAAGTGGGAGGAATCGTTACACAAAGCCCATAAGATAGACTAAGAAAACTCCAATGATGCAGAGAACAAGAAGTAGAAATCTTAGGAGATTAGTACGTGTCAGGGCAAGAGGAGTCCTCAGCTGCTCGCCTAGAGCAGCTTGTGAAGGCCTTTCAGGGAAAGAAGGCCTGAGAGCCTATCAGCCTGGGCCCAGAGTCTCACTACATAGGTCAGCCTAGACTCAGGGGAGACAGGGGAGGGTGGGGCTGGGCCTCCTCCCAGCCCAGTATCCTAGGAATGGGTTGGACCTGTAGAGTATTAGTCTTATTCTGAGATTGAGCGTAACTCTGTTACTTTCCAATTGTCTTTGTTTATCTCTCTGTTTGCCCTAGAGTTATAAGTGATTACAGACCATTAAATAGTTTATGTTAATTTAAAACATTTCAGTGATGTTCTAATACTTAATTCTAAACTTTTCAATGGCTAAAGGCCAAACTTCTTAGCAGAGCAGGTATAATCACTGGCCTCTCTTAGCTGGCTACCCAGGCCCTGTCTTCCAGTTGTATGAACTGGTTTGGACTGGAAAGGCCATGCTTTGAACTCCTCTAGACTATTGAACATGTTGTTCCCCCTGTCTAGAATGTCCTTCAGCTGCTATTTTTCCTCCTGTTTACCTGGAGAACTGTTGCTTTTCTTCTAGTTTCAGATCCTCTCGTCTAAGAAGTCCTTCCTGACCACAGCTGCTTTCCCAGGTTGAGTTCCATTTCCCTGTCCTGAAGCTTCCACAGTGCCCTTTCTCTTTCTCCTCCAAAGGTGTCTCTGTGAGAAGTAATACCCTCCAAAGTCATGTGGGCTTATGGTAATCAAAGAGGTACTTGGTCAGGTATATGCAACTGTAGGGTAAAGGATCAAGGCATTATGAAGCTCATCAAGATGTGCTGAGTTTGCACACTAGCTCTGCTTCTGATGAACTCTATGACCTCGGGTCAGTTATTTTACCTAGGTGCCCATCTATCCACTTTTTGAATGTGACTAGAATTGAGTGGTGTCAGTAATCCCTTCAAGCGCTGATACCATATGATTTTTTTAAAAAATCTGTTCATTGCTTGATTTTGCTATGGGTAGAATCCAGGCCCTTGCATATGATAGGGAAGCACTCTACTACTGAGCCATGCCCCCAAATCCCAATGTCCTAGTATATTTTTCAATATTGGAGGACAAGGTAAAGTAAATTGTGGAAGAGAAGAAAAGGATAAACAGGATCCAGTTTGCGCCTACCATGGACATTACAGATTTAACTGGCAAGCATCTGTGACCTTTCCAGCCTGGCAGGTATGGTTTATTATTTATAACATTCCATTCAGAAGTGTGCTCAGTGCTTTACAGATCACTGAGCACTTTCACTAACACTACGCCTTTTTACAGCAACCCGTGAGAGAGTCAGAATGAGTGTTGAAAGACTAGACCCATTTTTCAGAAGAGAAAATTGACAGAGAGAAAGAAGTGGCTAGTCCAATAAGTACTCAGAGAATTAGGGTTTAAATACTTTCAGTCACCCTGTTGTAGGGTAATCAACCTTTCCATTCTGCTAGGGACTGGGACTTGGATTTGTAAAACCAGGAAACTCCCAGACAGATCAGAAACTTTGATCACCCTACTCAACTAACTAACTCTCTAGCCATCAGTCACTCTTAAAGCAAGGGGTTGTATTTGGGGAGCAGTAAAGTAGTTATATCCCTTATCCAGAGATCCTGCTCTTCAGGGGACCAGGAAACTAACACCGCCCCTGTTCCTTCTCCCTCTGGCTAGATTACATTTCTCAGGACCTCTCCTGGTTTAGTTGCTCATAGCCCTAGTGACACATTAGAATCACTTTGGTAGTTTTACAAAAATAACCATTCCCCGACTTCACCCCAGACCAATTAAATCAGAACCATCTGGCTTGAATGAAGTCTGGGCATCAGTATTTTTAAAACTCGCTGGGTGATTCTAATGTGTAGGTCAGGCCTCAGAGCTACTGCGTCTAGCTGTTCTAGACTTTAACCACATGGTATTTAGGCCCCTGGTTTTCTTTAAAAAAAATTGCCCTGCAGGCCTCTTCCCTCTCCTGCCTTACTCAGCCTTCCAGCTTAGAAAACTTCCTCTCTAGACACCCAGAAGAGGCCCCCTGCAGAATGCAGAGCCCTCCTTACCCCTCCCTTTTCCTGACAGCTGAAGGTGACCCCCTTCCTAGAATTATTGGCATTTTGCAATGGAATTTTGAAAAGCATTCAAGATTCAAAGGACAAATCACTAATAAAAAAGTCAGACCTTGGGGAGGTATAAGTCTAGTTCTCTTATAATCACATCACCTAAATAATGGCCTACCTATTCAGTTTAATGATAAAGACAATTTAAACTCAACCTAGAAGGAGGGAAGAAGAGGAGGCATTTCAAACTGTGCTAGAAGCCCTGCCATTTCCACAAGTCAGAGTCGAGGATAAAGAGAGGAACTGGTGGGGCAGGGAGGTGGGGAGATCTTTTTGAGGGACTGGAGGTACACAGCCAGACTTGACCGTGGGCTTTGCTGAAACTCACTGTAAGTCCCACTGGACATCATTCCCTGGGGCCCCTATCCTTGCCTTTCCCATCAGCCCCAAGCAAGAAGAGCAAGTCCACATTTGTCAAACCTGAGTCTCAAAATGTAGAAGGGAAGGGACTTAGAGGTCAACCCACTGACTCCCCAATCCTCTCCTTATTCATTTCCAGTGATGAGCTCATAGTGAATTCCGAAACAGCTTACTTAATCATAGAAAAGCTGTGGTATGCAGAGTGCCTGTGATTTAAATCAAAATCAAGTTTCCAGACATTTCTATCTTCTCTGTCCCCATCTCCTTTAAATATATCTCTGATTTGGGATCTACTTCCTCCTAGCTTACTTACTTCCCTCTGGCCAGACACCAATTTGTCACTTATTTAGGTGCCTTTTAACATGCCATGCCCAAAGCTGGACCTGGAGGACACTGCCCAATATAGAAATGAGCTAGTGCTTCCACTCTTCTAGAAACTTTTCTATTAATATTCTTCAGGGTAACACATACACAGAGAGACATATACCATAATTTATACTCTACATGTTCATTTATAAAATGGGTTTTTTCACTCAACAGTACTTATTGGGCATCTATGCTTGTCAATATAGTTATTTTTCAACTAATATACATACATATATATATATATATTCCTTGCATGGATGTACTATAGCTTATTTAACCATTCTGCTATCAAAGAACAAGAGCCTTGTTTTCAATTTGTACTATTAAACAACATTTGATGAGTAATTTTGGAGAACGTACTTTAAAATTTCTGGACCTCCGTTGATTCTGAAGATGAAGCTCATAATGCTTGTTGTACTACACCCATGAAAGACAACTAAAGGGCTGCACATTTGTCACAGCCCTTTAGGCATGCAGAGTTATTTCACTGTATCCTCAACATGACTCCACGCAGTATAACAATTCCTGTATTACAATGTGTGAAATAGGTTCAGAAGGTAAAGTCATGTGCCTAAGATCACACAGGTAGGAAGTGGCAGGGTTGGACTCAAATTCAGGTCTGTCCCATTACATCTGCTGCTAATAAATGCCAGGGACTATGCTAGGCACCAGAGACGCCATCATCAATAGTTTTCACTCTCAGGATAATTAGAAGCTTGGTAGGGGAAGTAGCTATGTAAATAGGTGGTCACATAAGGTGATAAATACAATGGCAGTGAGGCTATGGGTGAATGGAAGAGGGGCATCTAATTCAGCCTTAAAGAAGCAGAAAAGATTTTCACCAAAAGATGGTATGTTAAAAGCAGGTGGGTGGTACATGCCTGTAATTCCAGTACTCTTCTATGTTGAGACAGGAGGATCACAAGTTTGAGCCCAACCTGGACAAGTTAATGACTTACTGAAACCCTACCTCATAATAAAAAAAAAAAATTAACAGGCTGGGGATATAGCTCAGTACAGAGGCCCTGAGTTGTTCAGTCCCCAATGGGAGGAGGAGGGGGGCGGAGGGGAGGGGAGGGGGGGAGGAGGAGGACAAGAAGAGGAAAGGGAAGGGGAAGAAAAGAAAAAGAAAGATGGCAATTAAGCTGAGACTGGAAGAATGAGCATGAGTTCCATACACAGACTCGGGTGGGGAAAAGTCACATTAAGCCGAGGGAACAGCGGTGCAAGTGCAAGAACACATACCACACTAAAGATAGCAATATGAAAGATAGACAATGGGAAGTAGGAACGTCTTTTTCAAATGAGAAGAGAACAACTGATGTTGAGAGGGTACAGGAGGGAAGGGAAAGGGTATAAAAAGTAAAAGTGAAGAAAAAATGGAAATAGATCTTTTACAAACAGGGAAAGCAGCAAGAGTTGGAAGGACAGGGAGGGGTGAGAGGGGTAAAAACAGAATTAAGATGTCTTATGTACATGTACCAACTACCCTTGATAAATGTAATCTTTAGGAACTGCAAACTTGTACTAATAAAAAAGATCAGATATCAACTACAGAATTCTACTTCATAAAAATGTGAACAAATAAATCAGAATAGAATCTACATAGTCTGAAGTACATAAGAGAATTTATGGTTATCATTTATTGAAATTCATTCAATGAATATTTTACTGAGAACCCATGATATAGAAGATGTTCATTCAGTCATGTACTTCTGAGATAGCTACAGTGAAAAATCATGCCCATCGGGGAACTTACATTCTAAGAGGAGAGGCAGACGATGAAGAAATCAGTGTGATATATAGTATACAGTGATAAATGCTGTCTTAGTTATTTGTTGTTGCTGGGACAAAATACCAGTCACAAGTCAAAGGAGGAAAGGTTTATTTTAGTCCACAGTTTATAGAGGTTTCAGCCCATAGTTGACTGGTTCCAAGGCAGGGCAGTATGGCAGAGGGGCCTGGCAGAGAAGCAGTGCATGGCATACCAGTCAGAAACCAGCAGTGCTCCTTCCTTCCCTTTTTATTCCACCTAGGCTCTTGGTTGCTGCCACCCACACCCAGAGTCTTCCCTCTTCAGTAAATTCAACATCCACACCCAGAACTGTGCTAGACCATCAGTGGGCTAATCCGGTATCACATACTCATGATCCAGTTATGTCCTAAAGGCCCCACTTATGAACACATGAGGCTTTGGGGGAACAACAAGGTATATGCCATTACAAATGTTAGTTAATAAAACAAGAAAAAAGCTAAGAGATGTGGTACAGTGGCAAACTTGGATGAGGTAAGTCAAGGAAGGTTTCACTGAGAAGGAACTAAAGAAGTAGAGACATAAAAGACCTGAGGGAAAACAGTAAGATACCTGCGGAATGAGAATTTTAGACAGAGGAATTAACAAAGGCAACATCCTAAGGCGAGAGTTCTTAGAAGAACTATGTTTTAACAATACTAAGGAGGCCCTTTATGGCTGGACCTCCGTGGAGGAAGGGGTGGAGAATAGTTGGGGACTAAATCAGACAAGGAGGTTTGGTTAACTTTGCTAAGAATAGGACCTGAAAAGCTTGAGGAGTTTTATTTTGCTATCCTGTTTTAATTTTGACCTGTGAGCATGAGTTAATTTAAAAAAATTTTTTTTTACTCAAAGACACACACACACACACACACACACATATAAACACACAACCAGAGAGAGAGAAAGAGAATGCCAAGTTAGGTTAGGGGAAAGTGTTTGAAAGGTTCCCAAAGGAAACAGCAAGTGAGAAAAGTTTGGAAAGGTAAGTGAGGGCTAAATCACAAACAGGCTAAGGGATTTGAGATTTTCTTCTATAGGTATTGAACAGCTGGTAAGTGCTTTAAGGCTGAGTAACATAGACAGACTTGCCTCACCTGCCCTCCCCCATACAAAAGAATGAAAGGTCTTTTGATTGCTTTGGGAGAGATTGGAGGCAGAGAAACCAAACTATTGCAACAATGCATGCAAGAGATAGTAAACTAGGGCAGAGGTGAAGAGGAGGCTTTCAAGAGCTTCGTTTTTCTGCCTTTCCTCTTGAAATACATTAATAGTGTCCTGTCCAGTTTTCACATATAAAACTGAGGGAGCAATGCAAGCTGACTTCCAGAATCCCTTCAAGGATACTTCAGAATCTTGGAATTTAAAGCACTTAAATCATCCCTTTCCACTGGCTGGCTGGCTGATCATCTGCTGCTACTCCCCCCTTCTCCATGGTACCCAAATCT
>PVLD010033671.1:0-13436 GCA_004027595.1 Dinomys branickii
ACTAAATTTGCATGTCTGTATATGGGTCCATACATCTACAATTCGAAGATATCAATGGATAAAGCAACAACTACTGTTGAGACCATATCACCTTGTCTATAGATTAGTTGTGATTGTACTATTTTCTAGGATAATGGGTGTCTGTTTGTCAATATGTTTTTGTACTTTTATGTTTCTAAAATAAAAAAATAAAAAAAAATAAAAAAAAAAAGCTGATACTCAAAAATCAATAGCATTCTTGTACACAAACAACAAACACTCAGAGAGAAATTAGGGAAGAGACATGTTTCACAGTAGCAAAAAATGAATACTTAGGAATCAATCTAACAAAGGAAGTACGAGATCTCTACAGTTAAATTACAGTACTCTGAAGAAAGAGATCAAAGAGGATTTCAGAAAATGGAAAGGTATTCCTTGCTCATGGATAGGTAGAGCTAACATTGTGAAAAGGTCCATACTCCCACATCTGTTTTATAGATTCAATGTAATTCCAATTAAAATGCAATTAGTATACCTCACAGATCTAGAGAAAACATTCCTAAATTCATCTGGAACCAGAAGAGGCCTACAATAGCAAAAGCAGTCCTGAACAACCAAGCAAAGGCAGGAGGCATCACAATCCCTGACTTGAAACTACACTAGAAAGCTACTGTGATAAAATCACCATGGTACTGGTTAAAAAACAGACCC
Source organism: Dinomys branickii (assembly GCA_004027595.1). Lineage (NCBI taxonomy): Eukaryota > Metazoa > Chordata > Mammalia > Rodentia > Dinomyidae > Dinomys > Dinomys branickii. Next base: position 691 of record PVLD010033671.1, read on the forward strand.
AAGGATCAATGTAACGGATTAGAAGATGCAGACACAACTACAAACACAGTCACCTTATCTTTGGTAAAGGCACCAAACATGTTCACGGGAAGAAAGATAGCCTCTTTAAGAAATAGTGCTGACAGTCTGAGTCTCCACCCTCCATGCACTTGGTGCAGACAGGAGACCCTCACCTAGAAGGTCCACGAACTGCGCTCTCCAGGGTTCGCATGTGGGCCCTCCCTGCAAGTGCTCAGTGCTGAGTGAGGCACAGGAATGGGCACTCCATGAGCTGCTGGCACCGTGGTATGGGTCTAGGCTTCACTTGCAACTTGACCTGCTGGAGGTCACAGACACAGGCAGCCTGTGATCTCTGTCCGTGCAGCCCGCCTCTGGATCCTACGCATGTTCTGAACTGACTGGAGACACAGAATCAGGTGGTTCATAAACTGTTGACCCTGCAGTTTGTGTCTGGTTTTTGCCCGTACCCTGAACTGCCTGGAGTCACAGGACCACTGCTCCAGGAATGCACCACAAGTACAACTGGATTCTGTGTCATACACATGCCCTGAACTTCGAGAAGTCACTGGATCAGACAGTCTGCCATCAACTGACATCACAGTTCACCTCTGAGACCTGGGAGAAATAGGTACACTTCACCATCTACTGGAAGACCACAGACTAAGTAGGGCAGTTAAGTGGACACTGAGGGGCAGGCCTGACCACTAGGAAAGCTAGGGCCAATAGCGACCTTTGCTGAACTGCCAGAGAACAGGGAGACTGAGCGTTCTGCTTCTGGCATGAAACATGACAAGGCAAAGGACTAAATGCAATCTCAGAACTCCACCCCACTCAGAACAAGTCCAGGAGACACTGACATAGAAAAACTTGGTAAACACACACCTGAAATTGCTGAAATAATTGCAATGGAAGTAAAGAAACAACTCCATAGAAGAGATCAAATCAGTCATAATCTCTCAGGCAAAAAATGAAATGACAATAATAATGAAAGAAATGCTCAGCTCATCTAGAGAAGAAATGGATAAAAAAATAGATGAACATAGGCAATGGTTGGAAACATTACATGAGCAATATAGGAATGAAGTAGAATGCATGAAACAGACTCAAAGAGATTTCCAGGAAATCAAAACTTCCCTAAAGCTTGCAAAACTTCTTGAATGAAGCTGAGGATAGAATTTCAGATCTTGATGACAGCATGGCAACCAGCAATTGTGAAAGGAAGGATCTCTTAAAATCAACAAGGATCCAGGAAAAATCAATTCAAAGGCTGCAAGATGAAGCAAACAGAAATAATGTCTCAGCAATAGGAGCCAATGAAACAGAACAGGGTGACACAAACAACATAAAAAGAATATTTGCTGAAATAATAACAGAAAACTTCCAAAATATGGAAACAGAACCTGAGATACAGGTAAATGAAGCATACAGAATTCCTATTAGTCACAACCATGATAAAACTACACCGAGGCATATAATACTCAAGATCCCAGATCTCCAGCAAAACAACAGAATACTAAAAGCTGCTAGAGAAAAGAAACAGATCACCTATAAAGGAAAGCCCATCAGAATCATAGCAGACGTCTCAACACAAACCATCGAATCAAGAAGAGCTTGGAGTGAAGTATTACAGGTCTAGAGACAAAACAGCTTCCAGCCAAGATTGATGTATCCGGCAAAACTATCCTTCAAATTTAATAGAGAAATAAAATATTTCCACGACAAAGAACAACTAAAGAACTTCATGAGTGCCAAACCATCCTTACAAAGAGTACTAAAAGATATTTTAGACAGAGAAAAAATGACCACAATTTCAAGAACAACAACAGAAAGAACAACCCTCAAGCAGAGCAAGCAATTAAACAAGTGGAAAAAGTAGGAAACCAACAGCAAGTAAATAACGTGACAATAATAAGCCACTACATATCAATTATAGCCATTAATGTTAATGGCCTCAATTCACCAGTCAAAAGAAACAGACTGGCAGAGTGGATTAAGAAACAACATCCCGTAATATGCTGTTTACATAAACACGCTTTACTCAAAGGGAAATCCATAGACTGAAAGTCAAAGGATGGACAACAATCCTCTATGCAACAGGAACCCCTAAAAAAAGCAGGGGTAGCTATTATGTTTGCAGAGAACATAAACTTCAAACCAAAAGCAATCAAGAGGGATAAACAAAGCCACTACGTACTAGTGAAGGGAAAAGTGCAAGAGGAACAGATAAAAATCTTAAACATGTATGCACCAAATACGAGAGCACCAAACTATATAAGTCAAATCTTAACAGACATGAAAAACCACATAATTACTAACACTATTGTAATAGGGGAACTCAACACCCGTTTGACACAGAGATAGGTGAACTACACAGAAAATCAACAAAGAAATAATAGATCTAAACCAAATCTGCAAAAAAATGTACTTAGTAGATGTATACAGAGTGTTCCACCTCACAACATCAGAATACATATTTTTCCCAGCTCTGCACATGGAACTTTCTCTAAAATATACCACATTCTAACCCATAGAGCATACCCACCTAAATGCAAAAGAACTGAAATTATCCAATGCATATTATTTGACCACACTGCAATGACACTGGATATTAATGACAAAAGGAACTCCAAAAACTCCATAAATATTGGAAATTAAATAACACCCTCCTGAACAAAGAATTAAAGAAGAAATTTAAAAATACCTACAAGAAACAAAAATGTACATACAACTTACCAGGACCTGTGGGATGCAATGAAAGCAGTCCTCACAAGGTAATTTATAGTGGTGAACTCACACATAAGGAAAACAGAAAGAGAACAAATAAAAAGCCTAATGCTGCACCTCAAACATTTAGAAAAAGAACAAGTCAAGCCCAAAGCCAAAAGAAGGGAGGAAATTATAAAGATTGGGGCAGAAATGAGTTGAGATTAATAAAACCCTACAAAAAATAAATGAATCAAAGAGTTGGTTCTTTGAAAGAATAAATAAAATTGATAAACTCCTAGCCAACCTTATCAAAAAAAAAGAAAGGAAAAAACTCAAATTCAGGGAATAAGGAATAAAAAGGATAAAATCTCTAAAGAACCTAGAGAAATTCGAAAGATCATTAATACCTGCTTTAAAAAACTTTACTCCCATAGGATAGAAAACTCAGAAGAAATGGACAGATTCCTAGATATGTATGAATTACCAAAGTTGAATCAGGAAGATATAAAAATCCTGAAGAATCCTATATCAATTAATGATATTGAAAATGTGATTAAAAACTTATTGACAAAGGAAAGCCCAGGTTCTGATGAATTCACAACAGAATTTTAAAGAAATTCAGAGAAGATTTAATGCCAACACTCCTCAAACTCTGCAATGAAATTGACAAGGAAGCAATTCCCCCTAACTCATTTCTGGAGGCAAGTATTATAGTGATACCAAAAACCTAAGAAAGACTCAACTAAAAAAGAGAAATACAGACCAATCTCCTTAATGAATATAGATGCAAAGATACTCAATAAAATACTAGTGAATAGAATGCAGCAAATCATCAAGGGAATCATACACCATGCCCAGGTTGGATTCATTCCAGGAATGGAGGGATGGTTCGATATTTCAAATCAATAGATGTTATACACCATATCAGTATATCCAAAGACAAAAAACACCTGATTATCTCAACAGATGCAAAAAAAAGCTTTTGACAAAGTCCAGCATGCATTCATGATAAGAACCCTAGAGAAAATAGGAATAGATTATCTTTACCTCAATCTGATCAGAGCCATCTATGAAATACCAACAGCCAATATCATACTAAATGGACAAAAGCTAAAAGATTTCACTCTGAAGTCAAGAACGAGACAAGGATGTCTACTGTCACCACTACTATTCAACATAGTTCTGGAAGAATTAGCCAGAACAATTAGACAAGAGAGATAAATAAAAGGAATAAGGATAGCAAAGGAAGAGGTAAAATTATCACTATTTGCAGATGACATGATATTTTACATGGAAGACCCCCCAATCTCCACAAGAACCCTCCTTGAACTAATCAACAATTCAGTAGTAGCTGGATACAAAGTCAAAGCTCAAAAATCAATAGCATTCCTATACGCAAACAACAAACACACTGAAAGAGAAATGAAGGAAACCATACCTTTCACAATAGCATCCAAGAAATTTAAATACTTAAGAATCAGTCTAACAAAAGAAGTAAAAGATCTGTTCACTGAAAACTACAGTACTCTGAAGAAAGAGATCGAAGATTTCAGTAAATGGAAAAGTATTCTTTGTTCATGGGTAGGAAGAACCAACATTGTGAAAATGGCCATACTACCAAAATTGTTGTACAGATTCAATGAAATTCCCATTAAAACCATTAGCATACCTCACAGATCTAGAGAAAACATTCCTTTAATTCATCTGGAACCATAAGAGATTCAAAATAGCAAGAGCAATCATGAGGAATAAAGACAAGTCAGTTGGAATCACAATCCCTTACCTGAAACTATACTACAAGGCTACTGTTATAAAATCTACATGGTACTGGCTAAAGAACAGACCAGAGGATCAATGGAACAGACTGGAAGATGAAGCCAAAACCACAAACACACTCAGCCACCTAATCTTTGACAAAAGGGGCCAACACTGGAAGAAAGATAGCCTCTTTAATAAATGATGCTGGAAAAACTGGCTTGCCACTTGCTGAAGACTGAAAATAGACTCAAGTCTATCACCATGCACCAAACTCAAGTCAAAATGGATCACAGATCTCAATGTTAAAACAGAAACACTAAATCTATTGGAAGAAAAATTAGGTAAAAATCTTGAACACATAAGGGTAGGCAGAGAGTTCATGAACAAAAACCAAACCACACGGGAAATCCTTCAAAGAATCAAGAACTGGGATCTCATCTTACTGATAATTTTTGCACATCTAAAGAAATCACCAGCAGAGTAAAAAGAAAACCCACAAATTAGGAAAAAATTTCAGCTGACTGTCCCTCGGACAAAGGTCTTCTATCTAGAACATATAAAGAATTAAAGAACATCAGCCCCTCCAAATTTAAAGACCCAATCCAAAAGTGGGCAGCTGAGATAAATACACGTTTCTCAGAGAAATACAAATGGCAAATAAATACATGAAAAAATGTTCAACATCATTAGTCATTTGAGAAATGCAAATTAAAATAACACTGAGATTTCACCTCACCCCAGTAAGAATGGCTATCATTAAGAAATCAACCAATAATAAATGCTGGCAAGGCTGTAGAGAAATAGGAACTCTTCTCCACTGCTGATGGGAATGCAGACTGGTGAAAACACTGCGGAAATTAGTTTGGAGATTTCTCAGCAAACTAGGTCTAGAGATCCCATTCAACCTAGCTATTCCCCATCTCGGTATTTTCCCAGAAGATATCAAAACATCATATCACAGCAATATATGTGCACCCATGTTTATAGCAGTGCAACTTGTAATAGCTAAATCGTGGAAGCAACTAAAATGTTCATCCCCTGAGGATTGGATGAAGAAATTGTGTCATTTTTATATAATTGAATATTACTCAGCTATAAAGAAAGACAAACTTAAGGCTTTTATCGGTAAATGGTCACAAATAGAGATTATACTCATAAGTGAAATAAATCAGATGTGCATGTGTAAGCAATGCATTGTTTCACTAGTGTAAGAACCTGAAAGTGTAAATATAAATTAGGTGGTATGATAAACATCGTGAAATGAAAGAAAACTGCTCAAAAGTAAAGAGAATTGGGATGAGGGGAAAGAGAAAAGGAAGAAAGGGATAATTATGTATGTACATATATGTAGCATAGCTAACATAGTTGTACTTCTGACTTCTGTTGCTTTATTGTAATGAACAGTTAATGATTAATTGTTTGATCAACCTTGCATGTCTATATTTGTTTTCCTAAGTATACACTTCAAAGTTGTCGATATGTAATACAACAACCATTGTTAATTCCCTGTCATGTTGTCTGTAATTCAGTTTTGCTTGTACTTTTCTTGTGCTATTTTGTAAATGGCTGTCTGTTTGTTAATATGTTTTGATTCCTTTACTTTTAAAATAAAAAAAGATAATTTTTCAAAAAAATGAGATTCTGTGAAATGCTGTCTTGCATTGAGCATGGAAAGGCTATATTCATGTTCACATCATCTCTCTATCCCCTCGCTGACTGTCCCTTAGACAAAGGACTTCTATCTACAATATATAAATAATTTTTAATTAGGTTCCCAAAATTCAAAGACTCAATCCAAAAATGGGCATCTGAGATGAACATACACTTCTGAGATGAAGAAATAGTAATGGCAAATAACTACGAAAAAATGTTCATCATCTTTGGTCATTCATGAAATGCAAATTAAAACAACAGTGAGATTCCATCTCACCCCAGTAAGAATAGTTATGATTAAGAAATCAACCAATAACAAATGCTGGTGAGGCTGTGGAGAAATAAGAACACTTCTCCACTGCTAGTGGGAGTGTAGACTGGTGAAACCACTGTGGAAATTGAATTGGAGATTCCACAGTAAACTAGGACTAGAGGTCCCATTCAGTCCAGCTATTCCCCTTCTGGGTATTTTCCCGGAAGAACTGAAAATATACCATATGTGCAACCATGTTTATAGTAGCGCAATTTGTAATAGCTAAATCATGGAAGCAACTCAAATGCTCATCAACTGAGGAATGGACAAAAACGTTGTGGTATTTTTACATAATGGAATATTACTCATCTATAAAGAAAGATAATCTCGAGGCTTTTGTAGGAAAATGGACACAACTAGAGACCATACTCAAGTGAAATAAATCAGACCTGCAAGTGTAAATACTGTGTTGTCTCACTAGTGTAAGAACCTGAAGAAGTGAATAAAATCTAGGTGGTACCACAGATACTGTGAAAGGAAAGAAAAGTGCTCAAAAGGAACAAACTGGGATGAAGGGGAAAAAAAGAAGGGGAAAAGTATGTATATATGTATACACAGGATCACTAACATAGTTTTACTACTGACCTTTATTGCTCTATTGAAAGGAAAAGTTGTTTAAGTGTATGATCAATCTTACATGTCTATATTTGTTTATCTGAGTATCCAATTTGAAGATATCAATATGTGATACAACAACCATTGTTAATTTCCTATCACCTTGTCTGAAATTCTATATTGGTTGTATTGTTTTTGTGTTATTTTCTAAATGTGTGTGTTTGTTAAGATGTTTTCATTCTTTTATCCTTAAAATAGAAAAAACAAACACATGTACGCAAAAGCATAGGGCTTTATTATGTAAGGAATCAAGCTGACATGAGGAAGTAGGTCCATCTGTGACTGCTGCCACCTGGGCTTGATGCACCTCTGATTTACAACAAGTGGAGATCAAGGAAACAAGTGTGTGATTCACCAGGTTGAAACCAGAGTGATGGTGGGATAAATAATATAGTCTGCCACTTCCTCACCCTTCTTCTCAGGGCGTGGAGGTGGTTGTTGGAGTTCGTGGTACTTTCTGTTTTCCTCTTCATTGACACAACACAATTTTCCATGTAGACATCCTATTTCAGATATTTCCCCTCTTTTGCATTTCTTCTTGCAGTAACCTCCCACATTATTAAAGCATCTTGCAGGTTTTGCCCCAGCTGTGTACAGAAAAACCATGGGAACAAGGTTAGTTTCCAAAGAACAAAATAGGGATGTGGTTCCCCACAAGTTATGGCCTTCTGTAGTCCCAAAGTGAACCTTAGGCTGATGGGAGAAAACTCAGGGCCCCTCCTTGGAAATCATTCCCAATGAAAGATGTTCAACACCCCTGGTTCTGGGCCAATTGCCCAGCTGGCACTGGGAATGTTAGAACACATGTCACAAAAGTGAGAGCTCAGTTCCTGGTTATGGGGCCATGTAACATCCCTAGGGCCCTGGAAGTCTCTGCCCCATGCTCCAAAGCCAGCACTGCCTCAGTTCTCCATCACCAGAGAACACTGCCTTGTCACCCTCAGCACAATTCAGTCAGATCAACTTTTCCCAAAAACTGCAAGCAGACTTTTTAAGTAACCACATAATTTGGCTTCACACTCACTGACATGGACATCAGCTCTTTCCTAGCAAGATCTCTTTGATCTGAGCAACATGTGCTATTGAAAACTCCTTCTCCTGTTCAGCCTGCAGGACTTCTCCATGACTTGACTCCTCCTCTCAATTCCCCACCACATACCTCTTAATCTCTGATAAATGTTTCCCTAGGGAGCAGATTCAGTTCCTCATGAAACCTGTCCCCATTGAGATCCAAACTGTCACCTATTTGCGGTAATACACTCAGGCCCTAAAATCCTTGTTCCCAATTCTAATTCTCACCTCTACAAAAAGTACACGTCAAAGATGGAGACAGAGATGCATTCTCCCTATTCTAGATTTCACAATATGTGAACTGTCTTTGAAGATTAGAGAGGTGTATTTTGAGGGCCCCAGAAAGATCCTTCTTCGCCAATGAAAGGAAGAAGGCACCTTTCACTGGAAGGGCTCCAAGTATGAACTTGGTGTTTCAGGTTTCTCAGCTTTGTAATCCTCACTTTAAATAGAGGCATTCCAATGGACAGAGGTGAAAATTCAAATCCAGAGAGAATAAGTCACTCACGATGATGAAGATGTATTTTAACCTTACATGGACATGACTTCAAACTGTATGCCATCCCCATTACTGGTGTAGCATAGGTTGAACATGAATTTGAGTGGAAGGGGGTGGACAGGGTCTTGGGTCAAAACTGTATTCAACATCCAAAAGATAATTCCAGATAACAGGCTCATTCATACCTTTGGAGCGTACTCAAGAACACAGCCCTCCTCTGACCTCCCTGGCTGCTCCCTTCTAAGAAACAGACTCAAGACAGATGCCTAGGAGAACAGGCACTTTTGATCGTGCCGTCAGATAGCAACAATCTCAAAGGTCCAGTCCCCACTTGTATGAGCAGTGTTATCTTCTATGTTTTATGGTACATTTAGACAATTACCTGTGAGTAACTGAGACAGCAGAACAATGAGAACCAGAAACAGCTTCATGTTTACCGATTTTCCAGGAGAAAGAGGTAGGAGGCCTTCTTTGTCCTCTGGTCTTTGTCCCACAGTCTCAAAATGAGCTAGGTCTCTGAGTGTTGTCAGCACTTCCAGCTCGGATTTTATCCCACATGGGCAGGCAGGAAGTGCAATTTCACACCTACATACATCCCCAAACACAAAATTCATAGTCACAGAATGTTCCATCCTATCATGCCTGCACCTCTCTCCTTAAGATGTGAACTCCAGACAGCAGAAACTATGATTTCTCCACCTGGCTGGCAACCATTTGGCTCAAGTTGTATGGCTGTGTGCCCTGGTTTGGCTGCGACAGTCCTGGCTTGTTTCTTTGATTGTTTCTCAGTCGTAGAAGTAACCGAGATTGCAAGATAGATTTTATCATCAGTCAAAGTAGACACATATCCAGTAATAATGCTGAAACTTTATGAAACTTCCAGGTAATTATTTGAGAAGTACAATTGCTTTTTGTTTGGCGTAGATAAATCTATGTTATTTGAGAGCTTCCCATAAAGCCTTGCCCATACAGCAAAGAACGATTCCACAACTGAAATTGTTTACAAGATAAAATCCCCTTTAGCATAGTATTCAACTGACTATAAATTAGTCACTGCTGTGTTCTTGTGGGGCTTCTTACGGAATCATTTACATTTCTGTCAAAATGGTTGTGAATATTCCAACCTGATTCGGTATTTCCATCACCCATCTCGCTTTACATTTAAGTCCCTCCTTACAGATTATTTTACCTGCCATGAACTCCATGTGTTTGATGCCTCATTTTCTTTCAAAGCCATTCAGTCATCCCACATCTGTGAAAATTTCCTTGGACCATCTGAATGGAGCTGCGTACTCCCTGCATTGTGCCGTCCCTCTGCCCTGCATAGATTTTGTGGTAATGAAACCATGTCATGATCCTTCGTTATTTGCAATCATTAGGAAGCCCCTGCAATCCTGTTCAGCATAGAATTCTTAACTAACTGCATAAAACTCACATGATGTGATCAATATATAACTACTGAATAAATTATTGAAAAACATTGATTACTACCAAATACTCCAATGGCAATAGTTAAGATATTTCCTAAACATGTTCTTTACCTTGTTTTTGTATGTTCTAAACACTAGAACCTTGAATTTATAGTAATTAGGGTTCATCTAATCCAAATATCTCATTGTGACAGAATCTGAATAAATTTTAGGACCTGCAAGACTGTATACGTGTCTGGTAATGATGATTAAATTCTTACCACAACATAGAGTTAGAGTAGGAGGTTAGGTCAGAGATGAATATTGTATGTAGCTGACCATATTTATCAGTAACCAGAGCCCTTGTCCCCCTCTGTTAGTGGCTGTAGTACTTTACAGTCCTTGAATGGCACACAACACAGACTGGTCAGGCTTGCAGAGTCTCCTCATATCCTGTGTTGATCATATGAAGACTATGAAGTTCATGGGTGCAGGAAGTGTAGCCTCTCAAAGATCAGAAGTGTAAATATTTACTGAGGCCTCAGGGAAAAGATTAGTTTCTCATTTGCCCCTCTCCACATTATATGATTACTCTTTTTTTTTAGTTTTGTTTTCTCCCTTGACCAGAACAACCTACAGGCCATGTGTACTGGTCAGCTTCATGTTACAGCAATGAAATATTTGAAGCAATTAACTTATAAAGAGAAAAATGTTATTTTGGTTCATAGTTCTAGAGGCTTTAATCCAAGATAAAATAACCCTACTGCTTCAGGTCTCTGGTGAGGGCAGCATAACGTGGCAAGTATACATGGTCTAATATGGGCCAGAATTGGAGAAAAGGATACAAGAGGAATATAAACATGAATGGGTCTTCCCCGTGCATGGAAGAAGCTCTGGACTAATTTACCCACGTGAAAGGAGGAAGAGACAAGAACAGTGAATCCTCCAGAGCTATGCAGGGTGATTTCTTAAGGTACTGACCTCCACCTACAAGTCACCGTGGACCAATAAGTGCCCTGGAATTTGGCCAAAGCAATTACCAACTCCTCCAGAAGGGCATGTGGATGGGGACCAAGAATTCAGAGAAAAAAGAGTTCTCTTGGCATGAATAGAAGACTCTTCCAGCTCCCAAGAGTCCTCTGCCTAGCAGTATGTACACCCTATGTCATTTAATACACACACACACACACACACACACACACACACAAATGCAAGAAGTAGAAACTTTTTGGAGAGTAATGACTGTGTGCCTATGGTCACAAAGCTGTTCAGTGGAAAAGCATGTACAGTAACTCAAATCCCCAGTTCTCTAAGTTCTTCCCCCTTTCCGTCTCATCTTACTGTCTACCATGAACAATTAATGTAGTCCAAGGCAAGAGCCCAGCCCTGAGAAATCTACCTAACCTCTCAAAATCTAAATATTTAAGGCATAAATTAAAAAACAAAAAGCAAAGGAAAGAGTCACAAAACAGCACTAGTACAGTGACCAGATGCCTGCAAGTTCAATCACAGACATAGGGTTAGATTCTGAAACCAGGTAGTAGGCTTAGGAAAGAAAAAGGACATAGTGGGAAAGGTGTACGACTTAATTCTCCACATAGTACTAAAATTGTTTCGTGTTGCTCTTTTTAATATTCTGTTCATCTGTCTCATCCCACTAGAATGAAGGATACTTGAGAAGAAAGTGGTCTATCGCCAGTCTATCAGCATTTCTGGGCATAGAAAAGACCTTTAAAAATATTTGTTCAATGATTAGTTTGCCTATAGACCATAGGGAAGCATGCTGTTATTCAGTGTTTCGCTGTCACTCAAGGATTTCTTGAAGGTCATCTGTCCTTGCTCCGCATGTGTTCTGGACACAGAGACAAAGCCACATTCCAGAGGTCTAGGTACCCCAGATTCACTGCGGGAATGGAAGGAGGTTAAGTCAGGCATTAGCAGGTAAGATAAGAAATAGACTCTCCTTTAAGAAAACCACGTTCAGATCCGGGGAAGATGGCGACCAGGTGAGCAGCAACGGAGCGAACCTCCTTAATAAACACCACCAGCTCGAGACACACTTGGCGAGCGTGAATGCCGGGACCTCGGCTGGGAAGTTTAAACAGGGCGTATTTCTCTGAGATGCCGGGGGAGATGTGGTAGGGCGGACCAGGCTGCCGGGGCGAGACGTGGGAAAGCCCCAGACGCTGGGAGCCAGGGACGATCCGCGCGGGGAAGAAGCTTGGCTCGGTCCAAGCGCAGTGGGAGCGCAGCCGCCTCGGTCCCTCCCGCCTCCCGAGCCGGTGCAGCCCCCCGGCGACTCCCGACAGAGATCGGCTTGCTAGCCGCGGAGACACCCGGCAATCCCACGTTTCGCGCGTGTCGGGCGAGCCGCGCGGAGGGCCCCAAACGCCGCCGGGAGCGGAGAGAAAGATTTCCTGGTTCCTAGCGCCCCGAGAATACAGACAACTCGATCCCTCCCGCCCCCCGACCCGGCGCAGCTCTCCGGCGACTCCCGACAGAGAGCGGCTCTCTGGCGGCGGAAACGCCCAGCGGTCTCACGTTTCGTGCGCATCGGGCGGGCCGCACAGAAAGCCCCAAAGGATAGACTGGCACCTTGGAACCTTCATGCCTGCAGGGACTCCAATAACTGGTGAGATATCGGCGCTCGCGACCAGATCACCGAGTGGGGGAGGAGATCCATCCCTATACCTGCAGGGAACCCTGGGAGGGTGGGGGAGCA
>PVLD010033672.1:0-13434 GCA_004027595.1 Dinomys branickii
TTTTTTTTTTTTTTTTTTTTTTTTTTTTTGTGGTACTGGGGATTGAACTCAGGACCTTATGCTTGCCAGGCAGGCACTTATTCCACTGAGCTATATCCCCAGCCCCGGCCTTACTACTTTTGAAAATCAGTGTGTGTGAGATTATTTATGGACTCTCTATTTTGTTCCGTTGATCTTTAGTCACTTCACTGTATATATGTGTATGTATATATATATATATATATATATATATATATATAGTTTAGTAATAAATTAAAAACATGTCTTCTAATATTATTCTTCCTTTTCAATATTGTTTTAGCTCCTCCAGGTTATTTTTGTTTTCATAAAAAGTTTAGAATTCATTTGTCAATTTGCAGCACTAGAAATGAATATCAAGTCTTTCAATCAATGAACATGGTACACCTTTCCATTTGTTTAAGTCTCCTTTAACTTCACTTGTCAATGTTTTCAGATGAGATATCTTGCATATACTTTGTTCATGTATTTCTAACTATTTCATATGTTTTCATGTTATGGCAAATGACATTGTTTTAAAATTTCATTTTTAATTGTTTGCTGCTGCTAGCATATAGAAATACTTATTTTTGCATACTTATTTACCTAAAAATGTTTATAAATGTTCTGATGTCTCTGTAGATTTCTTAGGGTTTTCTATATAAACTACCATACTATTTTAAGACATAGCTTTACATCTTTTTTTATTCTCTCCCCCATGATACTGACTAGAATTTCCAGGACAATATTGAAAGACATAGTGGGAAAAGATTTCCTTGCCTTACTTCAATTCTTAATGGGAAAGCATTTAATATTTTGGCCTTAAGTATGATTTTAGTTTTGTATTTATCAGAGGCTCCTTTTATCAAATTGATGAAGTTCCTTTTTTTATTCCTGGTCAAAATTTTTTGTTCTAAGTATGGGCATTAGATCTCACTAATTTTTCATAACTTGTTAGTTCATTTTTTACTGTCACTTTTTTGTTAATATAGTGCAGTACACTGGTTTGTTTACAACTCTTGAACCAACCAACATTCTATAGAAACCTCTACTTGGTCAAACGTATTATTATTTTTATATATTGATAGTTTTTATATGATAATATTTTGTAAATAACTTTTATGCCTGTGTTCAAAGAGACAATGGTTAGTAACTGTCCTTGATTATAATTTTTTTGTCATGGAATCTGTTTTCTTGTTTATAAAATTTATTGCAGAATTTTCTCTCACCATCTATTTTCTGAGTGAGTTCATGTAGGTTGAGACTGTTCTTTTCTTAAATATTTGATAGAATTCAGTCAAACCATTTGGGTCTCGAGTTTGTTTTGAATTGTAAATTTAACTTCTTTAAAAGACTTTTTCAGATTTTCTATTAAAATTAGTTTCGGTTATTTGAAATCTTCAAGAAATTTGTTCATTTCATAGTAACTGTCAAATATAATGGCGATAAAATTTATAATATGATATTATCCTTTTAGTGTTTATAGAATCAGTAGTGATGTACCACTTTTTAATTTTGATATTGATAAATTATTTACTGCCTTTTTTCTCCTTAGTTTTTCTAGGGGCTATATATTTATTTTGTTAACTTTTTGTTTTCTAAAACTTTTATTTTTATTAGTACATGTTTGTCATATGTAATGATTACATTCATCATTTATTGATATTTTTGAAAATCACGTTTTGCTTTAATTTTCCCAGTAATATAATTTTAAATTTTATTTATATTTCATCTCATCTTCGTTACTGGTTTTCTTGTACTTGCTCTGTCCTTGAATTACTTCTAGTTTCTGATCACAGATCTTCAAACTTATCTTTTTTCTAATATACCTATTAAAAGCTATAAATTCTGGTTTCTAGCAGCACTGCACAAAGTTTGATGTATATCATTTTTATTATCATTTCAATTTCAGTATTTTACAGTTTCCTTTATAATTTTTTCTTTGACTTACAGATTTCTTAGTAGTGTGACTTGAATTTCTAAATATTTGCAGCTTTTTGATTGTAGTCAGAGAACATGCTCTTTAAAACTTAAATATTTTTAAGTTTATTGAGACTTGAATTTGGTGACTATTTCAGGTGTACTTACTCATGATGTGAGTTCTACAGCTTTTGGATATAGTGTTCTAAAAATGTCAATTAGTACAAATTCATTGAGAATGTTCATGCAGTGTTCTATACATTAATTTCTTGCTTAATTTTTCTGTCAGTTATCAAAATGTTATATGTACCAGTAAAATTACCAGTGACAATTTTGTATGTATCTATTCTCCCTTAATTTTGTTACACCTTTATTTATTTTTTAATTCATTCACTGTCTGTTTTTTCTTTTCTTTTTTAAAATTAGTACACACTTGCAGTACATAATGTTATATTCCTTGTGGGGAGTTTGTGCATGTACATAGCTCATCTTAATTCCTTTTTTATCCCCTCCCCTTCCTTTCTCTTTTAACTTTTAACTTTCTTTATCTCTTGGTCCCCTTCCCTTTTGCAGAAGTTACATCTCCTTATTTACTATTATTTACCTTTTATTTTGTTCTTTAGTTCAATTATAATCTGGGTTTGAACATATGAAAGAAGCCATGTGATATTATGTAAGCTGGTGTGTCTGATTTATTTCACTTAACATTATAGCCTCAGGGTCAAATCCATTTCACTAAGCTTGACTTAAGTTTCTTTGTCATTTACTGTGTACACATTCTGGGTTATGTTTTCTTGATATGTTATCGCTATCATTGTGAAGTACGTATTTTTGTTCTGACTTCTGTCTGATAGTAACATAGTCCAACTAGTTTTCTTATTGTATTTTTTATTCTTTTAAACTAGCCTATCTATTTTCATGTAAAATGTCTCTTGCAGATCATACATAGTCAGACATAGCCTTTGAATCCCATCTGACAACTTATGCTTTTAGATTGGAGACTTTAGTCCATTATATTTAATGCAATGATTGACAGTTTCCACATCTATTACCTTGGAATTTTTTCCCAGTTGCTCCGTCTAATTTGTGTTTATCTGTTCTTCCCCTTTCCTGAATACGTTTTTGTTGGTTTCAGGATTCTATCTTAATACCTCTTTTTATACATTTTATCAAATTAAGAGCTCTATCTTCTTGTGTGCATTTTCAAAACGTTGATTGCTCTATGGCTCAATATAGTGCATTCTCAATATACCACAGATAGTTTTGAGTTCATAGCACATCATTTCATATAAAGTATAATACCCTTACAAAGGTAAAACTCACTTATCCAACTATCTCTTTTGTTATTGGTGTTGTGGTTTTAATAATATTTAGTAAAACTCACAACATTGTTTTTATTATTTTGATGAGACATTTGTTTTACAAAGAAATTGAGATAAAGAAAAAGATCTTTATATTTTCCTACATATTTATTTACCTTGTGTTCTTGCTCATTACTTTTGTAAATTCAAATTCCAGTCTGATGAGAAGTCAATTGTCATTAGTATCACTATTTCTCTATAAGCCATGAGGCTTTATTAATTGACTTACTTCAAGATTATTTGTTATCTTTACTTGTCAGCATTTTTGATGTAATGTAGACATAGTTCTCTCTGTGTTGATGTCATTGTGCTTCTTTGTTCTGTAGTCTCATGCTTCACATACAACTTACAAAAAATATAGCTGTTACTTCTTCATGTGTTTTTTCTGTGTTCTCACTTCCTTTTGGCACCCCAATTACATATCTGTTGAACTGCTTTACCCTACAAGCATCTGAGAGTCCATTTCTATTTTTCTAATATTTTTTATGTCTGTTCTTCAGATTGATCTCTCTCTAAGTTCATGAAGTTGCATCTGCAGTTTCCTGTGAAGCCCATATTAATACTTCAAATATTCCATATTTTTTACGTGGTTCCTTTACAAATTTTTTTCATGTCTGCTTTTCGCTAATTGTGGTAATGTTTTCTTTTAAATCTTTGAACACATTTATAGAGTTATTTGGAAGTTCCGTCTGCTAATTTCAACAAAATGTGGGTCACCTTGGCATCTGTTTCTATTGAATGTGTTAAAAAATATCACGATCACATTTTGATGATTCTTTTCTATGTGTGTAGTAAACAGTATGAATGAGGAACTGTGGGGATTGCAAACTATGGGATCTTTCTTCAAAGAACTTTAATGTTTGTTTTGTCAGGTAGTAGCATTATTGGCTCACCTTCTCTGTCCTGTGAGGGTTGGCTTAGTTTGCTGTTAGGATCTATTTCAAATTTGAACCAAGTCTTGTGGTGTTGTTTTCACTTTAGATGATGGTTCTCTGAGATCTCAAGTGGAGGACTGGGACATTCAGTGAAGTTTCTCTCCCTGGGCTGGGCAAAAATTTCAATGCTCCCCATGAGTGCATACCTTCCTGTATCACAATATGGTTCATAATTCCAGCACCAAAGACATCTGCTGGGCTTCCTGGAGCCTTTCTTTATGCATCCTGTCTCTCATCCAAGTTCTCGTAGTGGATCAACTAGATTTTTTGGACCTTTCTTGGTGAAGACCCCTATTCTCTGTTCTGCTCCACAAAACCCAGCTGCTTCATCAGCCCCGGACTCTTACCATTCTACCTTTTCAGCGCTGTGCAACTGCTGCTCAATTTGGACTCCACAGCAAGGTGCCCCAGGAAAACAATGGGATTTATTTCATGTGTATACTTTTTGAAAATTACAGTCCTTCCCTGACTGTTGTTCAGTGTCTTAAAACATTTGCCTCACATATTTGTCTAGTTTGACAGCTTTTGGCAGGAGGACGAGTCTCATATCTGCTGTTCTGTCATGGTTGGAAGTGGAAGTTCTCGTAAGTTTTTGTGCTGGTACTGGAGACTGAACCCATGTGCTTCACAGTGAGCTCCATCTCCAGCCCCTTTTGTATTTTTTTGAGACAAGGTTTCGTTAAGCTGCTAAATGGCTAAGGCTAGGCTTGATCCAGTGGTATTCCTGCCTCAGCCTCCCAGAATGCTGAACCTGGCTACTCTCCCTAGTATCTTTTTAAATGGGAAGATGTTATTTAAACTATAAATACTGATTTGTTTTTGGTCTAGGTCTGCAATTTAAATTTTAGTAGTATTTGTTTAATTTATGGGTAGATTGGATGTATTTTTTAAATCAGATCTTATCGGTACAGTTTAGATATACATAATGATCATAGTCATCATTGAGAATTTGTACCTGTACATGATATAACTTAATTCTTTTTCCCCTCCCTACCCTCTCTTCAACCTCTCCATCCTCCCCATTTACAAAAGCTTTGTTTATATTTTTCCTTCTTTTTCACTTTTTAAAAAACTTTTCCCCTCTTCCCTTTCACCCCACCCCGTGTTTTGTTCCCCTCCCCATTTGAACATTTTACTCCTATTTCACAACACCTAGTATACATTTTGGCCCTTATTTACACTTTGGGTTTCTCTTTTTTTTTGTGGTACTAGGGATCGAACTCAGGACCTTGTGCTTGCCAGGCAAGCACTTATTCCACTGAGCTATATCCCAGCCCCTGGGTTTCTCAAACTAGAGAAACAATGTGGTATTTACATGTGTGTCCAATTTATTTCACTTAAGAATATGGTCTCAAGGTGCATCCATTTACCTAGGAATGTTTCAAAGTTATCCTTCTTTATGGCAGAATAGTACTCCATTGTATAAGGAGAATGGATGAATTTTAACTTTTTCTCTGATTCTTGAAAGAACTAAATATTTTGGTTACAGTTGGAGGCACCGATTAACATTTATACAAATGTATCGAGAGCTCGCCTTGGCCTTGGCTCTGCCACTAATCAGCAGTGTTACCTTAGATTTCTGACCTCAGTTTCACTGTTTGCAAAGTGAGCTGAATTGAGTTGTGTGTCCTCATCCTTTCTTACTTTGACATCTGGGGATTGTCATATTGAGGGGCAATACTTAGTCTTTCTCGACAGCAAACTTTTCTTAAGGGGTGAATGACAGAGATTCTGGATATGCTGAACCTTGGAATTATTGGAATACACAGGAAAAAAGAAAGGAGATCTTGAGGCAGAAAAGCCAAATTTCATTAACTGGTCATTTTGCACATAACCAGGTTTCATTATGAAAGATTAAACTATCAACAAAAAGAGTTTACAAAACCAGTTGTTTACCACATTTTCTGCATTTTTGCTGATGATGTCTATCACTGTTGCCCGTCCCAGTCTTCCTATTACTCCCACTCTTTTTCATATGTTACGTGTTTTATTCTTACAATCATCTCAAAGGACTCCTACTATCCTCATTTCACAGATGAAAAAAATTGAGGATCAGAGAGATTAAGTGACTCTTCAGTGGTGATATAGTAAACTAGATCATTACAATGTGCTATAGTGTACATTTCTACTGCTTTTGGCAGAATTCCATCCCAATACTAGCTGACTGTAATTTTGGTGAAAAGGACCCATTTTTCTCTCCCCTAATCTGTAACATGGACACACAGTTTTTGATATGCTTGATTTCTACAAGAACTTTCTGATTATGGGTCCTTCACATATCAGGCATCTGAGACTAAGTAAAATTCTCCAAAGAAACACTCACAACTGATAAGTGGTGAAGCCAGGATTTAAACTGATCTCTGGCTGCTTCCAAAGCTCTATGTACATGTGGCCTGCTTCAGTTGAGTCATGGTTAGGAACAGAACAAAAGTGATCAAGGGAGTATTCAGGCAGGTGTTATCATTGTTGGGGCATAGACTGGTGTATCCGCTTGGAAGACTATTTGCCTTTATTTAGTAAAGTTCTCCTGGTTATAAACCCAACAGAAGTGTCTGCATTTGTGTCAGAGTGCTCACATGATAATCCAAATGATCACTGTGAATATATAGGTTGCAGAATATTCAGTAAAGGCCCATTAGGCAGAAAGAAAAATGAATGAACTATACTCCATGTAGCAACCCCATGGGTGACTCTTTTGGAAGAAGGAATCCAAGCACAAAAGGATACACCCTATAACTTCATTTAACATAAAGTTCCCCAAATAGGAAGGACTTCATTTCTTGTTATAAGTCAGGAAATCAATTACCCATGGGTGGAAGAGTGAGGGGACTGACTGAAGGGGGTACAAATGGAGTCTTTGGTCTATTTGCTGACCTCAATAGAGGTTACTCAAACGTGATTACTTTGGGATAATGAATTGAGGTAAATATTTATGATGGGCCTTTTACCATATGCACATTATATTTTAACAAATGAAGTTTAATGAAGAGAAAAAAAAAACAGTGTAAAACTGTTTTCATAAAATCCGACGTAGTTTTCTGTGTTTATCTGTTTCTTATAGACAGCAATGACTTAATCTGCTTTGTGAGGTTCATCAGAAGTTTAAAAATACAAAATAGACTGTTCATCTCATTGTCTTTGTTCATGACCAAGGGCTGCCTCATCTTCTGGCTTGAGGTTTGTAACTCCAGTTCAGGCTTGAAAAGCTCATCTCCAGGAATCATGTTTGTAAATCCATCAGGTGCTGGTGGCAGAGAAACAACATGAAGTCTGAGTATGGGAAGGCACAGGACGCCTGACACAGAAATGGCTAGATTCGTTAGTCAAACGTGGAGTGAACTCAGGGCATGCCATCTTGCTGAATGGAACTGAAAGATTTTCCGTTAGGCCTTGTGGTTCTCTGAAGTGGACCTTGGTTGCAGTTTACCTTCCAACATCTGAGCCTCCAAGTTTAGCTGAGTGGAGCTCACAGATTACTTTTCTCCACCCATCTGTTTTGGTGAAGCTTTTGCCCTTACGTGCTAGGGAGGGGCATGTGACTTAGTCTGAGCCAATCATCGCACTCTATCCTTTGGCAGTAGTGATTGGCTCAGGCATGTATTTAAGATACAAGTCAAGGCAGTCTGGGCCAATCAGTCTCAGGTTTGAACTTTGGTTTGGACTGTCTCCTGCTGGTCCAAATGTTGCACTGGGGAGGAGGGTTAGTTATCCCAGAAGACATAGTGGGAGGAGTTGGGGAGGTAGCTTCTGATTCATTTCTGCCTGGAATCAGCTTGCCCTGTGGACCTTTCACTTGTGTGAGCCACCACATTCTCTGTGGCTTCAAGCCTTTATAGGGGTGGATAAAACGCTTATTGGGTTTTCTGTTATTTGCAACCAAAGCTGTGTTAATTGCTATGCCCACCTATTCCCTGCCTCCTCTGCTTCTCCAGATTTACTTCATTTCATGAATGATGTAGTTAATTCTAATGACCACCCTCCTGGGGTTGTTGAGAAAAATCCTATTAGCTCAAATGCTGAGAAAATTTCCTTGGCGTAATGATAGTGAGGCTGCTGACGACGACCATAACAATACTGGCAAAACCCCAGGCTTTTCCAAACTTCTCAGCAGTTGCAATGGCAAGCTCACACCGTCGTCTGTTGGCAAGATGTGGCAAACATTGCAGCTCAGTGAGAAGAGTGAGAAACCCATGTCCTAAGCAGTCGGGTGGCTCTTCTTCCTAGCAGTGTGAACTCTATTTACACCTCCCTAACTTTTCTGTGTCTGTGAGGATGTGTGCGCGCGTGTGCACGCACGCGTGTGTGGGAGGGTTTGGACTCTCTTCCTCTTTTGTTATGGGGGAGAACAGGGAGCAGATTGGAACAGGTTGTAACACTTCCGCACGCCTGTGTCCCGGTGCTTATTTCATAGTGCTGTCTGCCAATTGGCGTCTGGATCCCTTGCCTCTTTGATATATGTATTTATTGTAAAGCAGCCAAATTTCGGAGAAGAGGAGAGGATGTTCTAATTTAATAGTAAGAGCAAGGTGTAATTTCTTATAAATGGAGGGAAAGGCACCCACATCTTTATTTAATGTCAGAAAATGAGAATCTGTTCAGGGCCGTCTCCACCCATTTAAACATTAAGACATAGGCTGTCATTTCACCAAATGAATGTCTCAGTGCTTTCGTGAGACATGATCATCTTATTTTTGTAGGTGTGATTTTTAAATTTGGTGGGTATTAAAAAATAAAGATCAGAATGGGGGAAACCCCTCACTCTTTCAAACAAGCACGGCCCTTCAATTTTAGACCAATCACTATCTTTCTTTTTTAAATGGGTTAAAAGTACGTTCTGTCGGGAAGCATGAGTTTCCCCTCCAGAGCTGGTGGTCACTGCAGAATGCAGGGGCGGAGACAGCTGGGAAGGCCTGACTCGGCCTGCAGAAATAGTTGGAAGGTGAGCAATAAGACTGACTGCCTTGGTAAACAATCCCCACGCTCCCTCCCCGAGGCAGCAGGCTGGGAGGCCCTTGTTTGCCTGACTTGTATCATGAGCTCCCGTGGGACCCCATCCCCGTTGTCTTTGTAGGAGTATTTCCTACCTTGGATACTACCCTCCCTGGATTTCCTCCACGTCAAGTGAATTTATTCTATCAGGCTGCGTGGTGCTGCCCAGCCCAGCAAAATGTCAGTGTGTGGCGGGGAGGGCTGGAAGGGCAGGACCGCAAGTCCAGCCTGGATCCTGGGAGGTGCTGTCCTGCTCCCTCCCAGCATCTTTATCCCCACAGCTCAGGCAGTGTGTGCCGCAGACTCAAAATTCTATTCATCTGGTTTTGAGGTGAGAAATTCCTTTGTCCCTGTCTTGCCCTCCCCCATCTCTCCTAATCCTTTCTGAATACTTCTGGGCAGCCTTTGTTTCCTCCCTGGGTGTGCCGTGACTCTGCAAGTCCTGAGTGTGGACTCAGATTCTAGCCTTGGCTTTGTAGGGCCTCACTGATGTAGATATCTCAGTCACAGCATGCCTCAGTTTTTCCTTCATTCAAAATGGGTATAGTAATGTTTGTCTTCTTCTCTCTGGCAGATAACGATGAAATTCAAATGAAATTATAGATGTAAAAGTAATTAAGAGAAAGGCTCTATGCACGATCATTATGACTTTATTTAGAGCCCACCTAATCACACGCTTCTGCTAAAGACCTGGTCTGAAAACAGGAAAGGAAATAAGAGCTGTAACTGACTGCAACCTTGGGGTAGAAAAAAAATCCCTTTATTCTGTTTCCTTTTTCTGGAGAGGACTTGATGTGATCGGGTCATTGCATGTAAAATGCTTTGAGAATGTGATCTGTACTTCATCATTTTAAAATTCAAACATTCCTGAGCCTTTTTCCCCCTCACCCTGTTCATATTTATCTTCTTGGTCTTGCCTTCATTGGGCCCCACATTTGTATTGATAAATTGTAGGTAGTGGGAGATGTATTGATGGGATGGAGACAGTTCAAAATGTAGAGTGCTGTGGCTTTGCATATCATTACACCTAGCGAGCTTTTTGCCTCCTGAAAGCTGTCGATTTGTGCCTTATTGCCATTCAGGCTGATAAATGACAGTAATTGTTCTTAAGTTGAAGAGCTGGTTTAATATGCTGTCTGGCCTGGGAATTTCCTGAGCACCAGGGTTAAACTAGTGCTCCACTAGAGCTAGCAAAATGGCCCTTTTTTTCATCGCAGACGATAGAGTTAATTGAATTACTTGCTATTCATGCAGTTTGTAGCCTTGATTCTAAAGATACCATGCACTGTCGTGGTGGTGGGGGAAGCATTGTACGCGGCTCAGGGTAACCGTGGGCCCTGTTTCAAGGACATGCCCCCCTCTTCCCTGAGTGGGGGGCATTTCCCACTTTGTGGCTCAGTTTGCCGTCTGCTTCCTGGACTTGCTGCAGGTTGCTTTGGGTAGCATCTTGAAGGCTACCTCGGCCACACAGTCCTAAAGGATAGCAGGATCCCCAAAGCTGCAAGATGATTTTTTTCAGAGGCTCATTTGCCTCTTTTCTCAAATCAGAGCACTTGAGTTTTGTGTGTTTTATTTTGTTTGTTTTGTTAACTTTTTGGTTTGGAACTTGTTCTAAGTGGAGATTAAATTGCTGATGTCTGTGGCGGAGCCCCAGACACAGGTCACGCTGTGTTTTCTCTCCTGTCAACTCAGCCTCTAACCCAACCATTCCATCCCAAGGGCTCCTTCAGGCCACCTTCTCAAACACAGGTGCCTTCTCTTGGCCAAAGGGAGAGAAGAAATTAGCTGTTAAGAAACTGGAGACGATCATCTGCCTTTTGAGGAATGTTTCCTTGGATTCTGCTGTGTGGACAGGTTTCCAGAAAAGTAGCCTCTTAGCTGTCCATCTGACAGTCTTATCTTCATGGTATTTCTGGGCTGGTTCGTCCCCATGGAAACCAAAAAGCAAATGCAAAGAGAATTAGAAAGCCGGCTTTTCTCATTGACCCTATCTTTGAGATGACTTGTTGAAAAATTTCCTCTTTGCTTCTGCCTGGAGCTGAGTGTCTCTTTCTCCAAAGCCTGGCCCCTCCGTCTCTGTCCCATTTTTGGAAGGTTAAAATCAGGATGTTTATCTCACCTATTTCTCATCCTCTTGCACAGTGAAAGAGAATGCTAGGTACCAAGTGGTGTTCGATGCCCTAGCTAGTAACATTTACCCTAATTCAGTCTAATTTAAGAGAAGTTTGGAATGCTCTTCCTGCATGCCTTCTCTTTGCTCTCAGAGCTCACATGTGCCCGTGGAAACAGGGCTGAGGCATAGGACCCCATGCCAGAGTGGCTGGAGTAGAGAAAGGCTCCCAGTTAGCAACATTAAACATTTCTCATATTCAAAGTCCATAAAAATCCATCTTTTGCTACCTGACATGATATGAGATAATGAAAGAAGATTGTTTAAATGTAAATCATTTGGGTCTATTGGTAACACTGTTTAGAATGAAATTCATATGTAATAGAACTTCCAATCAGAAATGAACAGTTTCCCAGACAAAGCTATCACAAGTTCCGTAATTTCATATGGATGCTTCCAGCGCTAATGGAACCGGTGCATTGTGCTTGATAATGCTCTGGCCAGAAAAGGATCATTTTTCCTAGTTCAGTAACTAGCAAACAGGCCTGCAGATCATTCACTCCAGTTCTACCTGTCCAGCACCCTAGAACTGTACATCACACACCTTTAATGGATTAGAGAGAGAGAGGGAGGAATTCATATGAGGGAAGAGACCCTTCCTATGGCCTCATAGTGAGCTGTGGAGTTTTCGAGGCATTGATGAAGCCTCTGTCCCCCACTGCCCACCTCTGTATTGCATACAATGGGCTTCATAAAGGCTTGTGCTGGAAGCACAGTAAGCCCCAGAGCATGAGCTGTGCCCCACTGATGTCCTGAGAAATACCTGTGGGTGAGTGCTTCGGAACCTAGGAATAAGTGACACTGAATCAAATGTAATTCATCTTCCAATGTACTTTCAAGTCTTCTGATTATGTCAGAAGAAAGAGTTATTTGGTGCAAATGTCTTTAACACCTGCCTCCTTATATTTGCTTTACATCTTTTTACTTAAAAATAAAAAAAGGGAAAGCAAGCCTTGGATTCAGAACCCTCTGCATGCAGCAGTATTAAGCTAGAGCTAAATAATGCCATGTGTACATAATGGCATTTGCTACAGAGTTGCGTTTTACTTATGAAAATCAATACTGATTTCCCATTACGGT
The DNA here is from genome assembly GCA_004027595.1 of Dinomys branickii. NCBI lineage: Eukaryota > Metazoa > Chordata > Mammalia > Rodentia > Dinomyidae > Dinomys > Dinomys branickii. The sequence goes on from PVLD010033672.1 coordinate 12,453, forward strand.
TTTGATAAAGATTCCTGTTCAACAAATTTCTTTAAATAAAATGATTCAACTTAAAAGAAACTATTGACTAAGTAAGAGCTCAAGTCATGCTGTCTCCTAAGCCAAATCCTGAAGGTGCTGTGAGGATCTCTGTAGCTGGAGAAGCTACCCAGGTGCTGGGAGGGCCCGGTGGCCCAGGGCAGGTCACCTCTCCCTGGAACTCCTTCATTACTTTAGAAATCACTATAATGCTGCATGATTTCTGAGCTACTTTAAAAACACTGCTGCCTCATACAATTATGGGTCAATTAAAAAAAAAAGTCCAAGAAACAAAAATCTAAAAAAAAAAGATAAATATTTGAAGAGATGTATATGCTAATTATCTTGGATTGATCATTTTACAATACATACATGTTTCTTAAGTATCAAATTGAGACCCGTGACTTCCGGGAAGATGGCGACCGGGCAGGCAGCAGAGAGAGAACCTCCCAGAGGATTACCACCCAAACAATGAAATATAGCAATATGAAGACAGAAATAAGGACTTCTGGGAAGAAGACGACCAGCCGAGAGAGCAAGTGCAGAGGGAAGAACGGCTTCAGCTCCTAAACCCGACAGAGAACGCGCTACTGGGACAAACTGCACCAAACCGGGCAGCGCTCCGGGATCCCGCTCAGAACCCCACCCCCGCAGCCAGCGCTGCGCGAACTGGAGCAACAGCGACCAGCCGGCGGGATTTCTGAGTCGGGGAAAATCTCCATCCAGGGAAAAACATGTGAACGGCACTCCTGTCTGCATGATCACAGGGTGAGTTAAGTGCGCGCTCTAACCGGTTTTTCCTGAATCGGGAAGAAGCTCAGCCCAGCGAGAGACATCAAAGCAGCTTTAAAGGACTGTGGGATCTCCCGGGTGGGAAGACCTACTTAGACGCCCCAACGGATTTTGTGAGGGGGGAAGGAGCTCCACCCAGGGAGGAACACCTGAGTGGCCTATCTGCAAGAAT
>PVLD010033673.1:0-13433 GCA_004027595.1 Dinomys branickii
CCTACTATCTTATCTATAATTTGGTATTTCCTTTAATGTTTTTGTGTTAACTAATGTGAAGATAACTATGTAATACAACATCCAGTTCTAATTCCCTACTATATTCTGTATAACTTTGTATTTTCTGTATTGTTTATGGCTTTTCTGGTTCATATGTCTCCATTCTTTTGTCTTTAAAATAAAATTTAAAAAAAAAATGTGTCGATGTTTTGTCAATGTCCTAAGACTTCATGAATTTAGAGAGAATGGACAAGTTGATCGAGGCATCCCAGTATTCGGTCTGTGGCACAGGTAGGGCTCGCTGCTTTTAGCCAGTTTTATAGTGATAATTGGAAGCAAAAAGCAGAGCGGAAGTATTTGAAAAATTTAAATTTTGGCCTGAAAAAAATCACATGTATAGTTGGGTGCTGCAGTCTGGCCACAGCAGGTCCAGGAGATTCCTGCAGGAGGAAACGACACAGGCAAAGAGACAGACACCAGAGGTCCTTCTGGTGGGCCAGGGGAGCAAGGCTCCTCTGACACAGAGAAATGTTTTTTGCTTTGTTATATACATTTACAATTACGTATGAAAATCTTAGATAAAATGAGGTTTCTATTTTAGCTACAGACTCAGACATAGTTGACTGACCGTCTGGCTGCAGCCCTAGAGGGAAATCAACTTTTCTAAAGCACATAAAAGGAAGCAAAAACATCAATCACCAGATGTTCTTGATTAGGTAAAAATTTTCACAGAATTGTTCACTTGTCTACTGGACAACAGGGCCCACATTTACAATATCTCCACGGAGAGCCAGTCCAGCACACACAGGGCATTTGCCTAATTTTTTCCCATGCACTGAGGCCCACGCAGCACTCCCCTCTTGTTCCGGTGGGCAAACATTGCCACACTGGAGGTAGGGGACTGACGCAAATCTCTGTGGTGGCTTGTACTTCCCCTTTCAACCCTGGAGGGGTGCCTTTCATCCCCGGCTCTGATTCCTTAACTATTTTCAGTTCTGATCCTTCAGGTTCCCAGCCATGCTTTATCAATAGCACAACGAATATCTGGAAAGCTATGATTAATAGAGAGTAGAAAGAGAGATCACACACCCACCCCATGTGGTCCCTGCTTTGCAGATACCCACTGCCAGTCTTGACTTTATCAAGGAGCTGGCATTCGAAGGTCTCTGGCAGCTGGGGGTCAGAGGAGTTGAGGTAGGTAAAGAAATTAGTATCATTAGAAAGAAACAAGTACTTTGAACTGGAGCATGAAGAAGCCTTGAGAATGCCACAGGAATTAGCATGATCTCTCCCATAGCAGGTGAACAGATATAAAAGTGTGAACACTTTACCTTGAAAGTCCATAGGATCCCTGCTTGAGAAGGCCCATGAAGAGAATTGCTCCCAAGATCCATTTCAACAATCCAGGCACGCAGAAGCCATAGCGGTCATGGTCTAGGCCAATTTCCCTGATGAATATAGATGCAAAAATCCTTAATAAGATACTGGCACACAGAATGCCGCAAATCGTCAATATTATACATATTCTTGATACAGGGATGGTTCAACATACACAAGTAAATAAATGTAATACACCATATAAACAGAGCCAAGGACAAAAACCACATGATCCTCTCAATAGATGCAGAAAATGCATTTGACAAAGTCCAACACTGAATCATAATAAAAACTCTACAGAAAATTGGAACAGATGGTCTTTATCTCAATCTGATAAAAACCATCGATGATAAGTCAATAGCCAACATCGTGCTAAATGGCCAAAGCCTGAAAGCTTGCACTCTAAAATCAGGAACAAGACAAGTATGTCCACTATCACCACTCTTATGTAATATAGTTCTGGAAACATCAACCAGAGAAATTAAACAAGAGAAAGAAATAAAAGAAATAAGATAGGGAAAGAAGAAGATAAATTATCATTATTTGCAGACGACATGATACTCTACATAAGAGACCCCAAAAATTTCTCCAAAAGACTTTTAGAATTAATAAACGAATTGAGGACCATAGCTGGATACAAAGTCAAGTCTCAGAAATCAACACCATTCTTGTACACAAATAACAAACTCACTCAGAGAGAAATTAGGGAAACCACACCTTTTGCAATAGCATCCAAAAAATGGAACAGATAAGACTCAACCTAATGAAGGCAGTAAAACACCTTTACACTGAAAACTATAGTACTCTGAAAAAAGAGATGGGAGAGGATATCAGAAAATGAAAAGAACCATTGTTCTTGGGTAGAAAGGATCAATACAGTGAAAGAGGCCATACTTTCAAAATTGTTACACAGATTAACCCAATTCCTACCAAAATACAATTAACATGCCTCACAGAATTAAAAAAAACAATCCTTAAGTTTATGTAGAACCTGAAGAGACTTAGAATAGCAAAAGCAATCCTGGACAACAAAGACAAGGCAAAGGGGATCACAATCCTTAATTTAAAATGATACCACAAATTTGGAAAAAATTTTAGCCAACCGTCCCTCAGATGAAGGACTTCTATCTAGATCATATAAAGAATTTAAAAGCTCAGGACACCCAAATTCAAAGACCCAATCAAAAATGGGCATCTGAGATGAATACACACTTCTTAGTTGAAGAAATACAAATGGCAAATAAATATATGAAAAAATGATCAACATCATTGGTCATTCAAGAAATGCAAATTAAAACAACAGAGATTCCATCTCACTCCAGAAAGAATGGCTATCACCAAGAAATCAACCAATAACAAAGGCTGGAGGAGCTGTGGGGAAAAAGGAACACTTCTCCACTGCTAGTGGGAGGGCAGACTGGTGCAACCACTGCGGAAATCAGTGTGGAGATTCCTTACAAAACTAGGATTAGAGGTCCCACTTAACCCAGCTATTCCCCTTCCAAGTATGTTTCAAGAACAACTGGAGACATCATACCACAGCAATATATGTGCATCCATGTTTATAGCAGTGCAATTTGTCATAGCCAAATCCTGGAAACAACCCAAATGCCCATCAACAGAGGAATGGATAAAAAAAGATGTGGTGTTTTTAAACAATGGAGTATTGCTCAGCTATAAAAAAAGACAAATTTGAGGCTTCTATAGGTAAATAGATGCAACTAGAGACCATACTCATAAGTGAAATAAATCAGACCACATGTGTAAACTTTATATTGTCTCCCTAGTGTAAGGACCTCAAAGAGTAAATAAAATTTGAAAGGTACAATAGATATTGTGAAAGGGAAAGAAATTATTCAAAGGGAAAGAACAACTGGGATGAGGGAAAGGAAAAAAGAAAGAAAGAAGGGATATATGCTGGGATAATTGTACTGCTGATGTCTATTGTTTTATCGAAAGGAACAGCTAATGCTTAAATTTTTTTTCTTGACCACTTTTGCATGCTTATAGCTGGTAATCTGAACAACTAATTCTAAGACAACAATATGCCATATAAAAGCCATTGTTGAATTCCTACCATCTTGTTTACTGAAGCTCTGTGTCATTTCTAATTTTTTATTATTACTTTTTATTCTCTTTAATGGTTTGATCAATCTTACATTCTTACATCTAGTAATCTAAGCAACGTCCCTGAAGATAACAATATGTAATATAAAAGCCATTGTCAATTCCTATCACCTTGTTTTGAAATCCTGTATCATTTTTATTGTTTCTGTGTTGTTTTGATTTTGTCTTTGTTGTTGTTATTTTGCTATTTTTTTCTCTTTAAAATAAAAATTTATACAAAGCTGTAGTGATATAAACAGCATGGTACAGGCAAAACAAAACCAGACACAAGGATCAATGGAACAGATTAGAAGATGCAGAAACAACTCCAAATACACTCCGTTAGCTTATACTTATCAAACGGGCCAAAGATATTGACTGAAAGAAAAATAGCCTCTTTAATAAACAGTGCTGGAAAAACTCCCTTTCCACATGCCAAACACTAAAACTGGACCCGTATCTCTTACCATGCACTAAACTAAAATCAAAATGGATCAAGGGCCTAAATATTAAGATGGACACAGTTAATCTGCTGGCAGATACAATAGGTAGAACTCTTGAAGACACAGGCATAGGCAAAAGCCTTAAGAACAAAACCCTGATTGCACAGGAAATATCACAAAGAATCAACAACTGGGATCTCACATTATAAAAAAACTTTTGCAAAGGAAAAGAAACCACCAGCTGAGTGAAGAGAGTGGGGAAAAATTTTTGCCAGCTGTTCCTCAGACAAAGGACTAATACCTAGACTATATAAAGACTTCAAAAAATCAGATCCCCAAATTTAAAGGCCCGGTCCAAAAATGGGTATCTGAAATAAACAGATACTTCTCAGATGAAGAAGTAGAAATGACAAATAAATATATGAAAAGATGCTCAATATCATTGGTCACTTGAGAGATGCAAGTTAAAACAAGATTCCATCTCATGCTACAAAGAATAGCTATCATCAAGAAATCAACCAATAACAAATTCTAGAGGGGCTGTGAGGAAAAAAGAACCCTACAGGTAGAACTCTTGAAGACATAGGTGTAGGCAAAGACTTAAGGACAAAAACCTGATCACACAGGAAATATCATAATGAATCAACAACTGGGATCTCATCTTATTAAAAAACTTTTGCAAAGCAAAAAGAACCACCAAGTGAAGAGACAACCCACAGAGTGGGGAAAAATTTTGCCAATTGTTTCGCAAAGTACTAATATATAAAATATATAAAGAATTCAAAAAAATCAGATGGCCCCAGAAAATTTAAAGATCTAGTCCAAAAATGGGTATGTATAATGAATAGACTCTCATATGAAGATGTTGAAATGTCAAATAAATATATGAAAAAAAAATGTTCAACATCACTGGTCATTTGAGAGATGCAAATTAAAACAATTCCATCTCAATTTAGAAAGAATGGCTATTATCAAGAAATCAATCAATAACAAATACTGGTGGGACTGTAGGGAAAAAGGAAGCCGTCTTCATTGTTGGTGGGATTGTAGAATGATGCGACCACTGTGGAAAACAACATGTGGTTTCCTCACAAAACTAAACCTAGGGGTTCAGTTTGGCCCTGCTGTTTCCATTCTTGGTAGCTTCTCAAAAATATTAAAAGCATCATACCACAGCAATAGATGCACATGCATGTTTTTAGTGGCAATTTTTAACAGCTAACTCTCAGAAGCAGCCCAGATCCCCATCAACTCAGGAGTGAATAAAGAAGATGTGATTTTTTTTATATACAGTGGAATACTACTAGCCATAAAGAAGTATAAACTTGAGTCATTTCCAGGTAAATGAATACACTTTGAGACCACTCTCCTAAGTGAAATAAATTGGACAACCATGTTCAAATATTGCATTATTTATCTGGTGTGAGAAACCAAAAGTGTGTAAGGACTAAAATGTATAATAGACATTATGAAATAGGAAGAAAATGTTCAAACAGGAAGGGGAACTAGGGAGGAGAGAGGGTTAAAAGAAGGAAGGGCAAAGCACAAAAAAGAGAACAGAAGGGAAAATGGAAATAAAGTTTTGCAAATAAGGAGGGGAAGAGGGGTTGAAGGGAGAGGAGGGAAAGGGGGAAAAATAAGAATCAAGATGCATCATGTACAGTCACAAATTCCATATGATGAACACCATCATTATGTATGTCTAAAATGCACTAATAAAATTATTTTTAAAAATTTTTCTAAATTAAACTAAAAGGCTAAGATGACATTTTCCAACCTTTGAATGAGCACCATTTTAAGTGAACAGTCAAGGTAGGTGAGGCTTAGGGGAAACAGCGCTGCCCTCTGTGGCCCGAGCGTGTATAAATAACTGGAACGCGACTGTCAGGAGGAAAATTCTACACTTGTCCAAACTTCCAGCTGTGTGGAATGCACTGTTGCTCCCCACACACCACTTGTCCCTCCTCATGATGCCTGGGCAGGTCCCCTCTGCTCTTGGGCAGCCTTACCACCCCGACTGGGAAATTCCCATTTGCCATTTAAAACCCAGGTCAGATGTCAGCTCCTCCAGGGCATCTTCCCTAAACCCACTGCCCCCAGACAGGAGCAATCCCACCTTTTCACTATGTCTGTGTTTTCTCAAGTCTGTTGGCTGCCATGCTGTAATGTAATTACTCACTTTTTAGCTGAGTAATCATTACCAGATTCTTTCAGTGACTCGATTTCTACACCTGGAACTGAAGGTAGTGATCCCTGCTTTTCAGGGCTGCAGGAAGGATTCAGAAACTCTTAAAGTGATAGGTTTCAAATTCTTGCTATTTTCATGTTCTGTGTAGTCTTTTCCTTTCTACTGGGTAATGGGCTCCCTTATATATACTTTATTCTAGTTCTGCTTCTCAAAGAGCTTAAATATCAAAGTCACCTCATGTCTATTGCTATAGCTGAGCCTCCCCTCCTTTTTTAGCCAGAGCTTTCATACTGAGCGACATCCCAGCCCTTTATTTTGAGACAGCATCTCACTAAGTGGCTAAATTGCCAGGCTGGTTTAAATTTACCACCCTCCTGCTTCAGCCTCCCAGAGTTCCGGCATTACAAGTGTGTGCCACCACCTTTTAAGTTTCTCATCTGACGACATTCCTCCTCTCCATTTGCCCTTAAGTCCTGATGATGCTTGTGGTCTCCACAGCTCAGGGCAGAGGAAGTCAGACTGATATACAGTCATCCCACTGCCCCTCTGTTCTTCCCTAGCCACCTTCCCCTAGTGCTGGGGCAGAAAGGAAGAAGAAAGAAGTTGGTGTCTGTCCTCACGTGACTGTTGGTACAGGGTACAGCTGATCTCCTTGTTGTTTGTAACTCCTGTTCCTTATATAAGCAAACCCACTGGTGCTGTTGGGGTGCTACTGAATCCACTTCTCAGTCTACCCCTCACAGGGATGGCTATCCCCCTAGAGGACTAAGGGTCAGCTGCAGGCTCCCTTGTGGAGGCGCTCTGTAGGTTTGTGAGGTGTCTACCCAGGATGCCCTTTTGCAATTCCCTGGTATGGTAGGTTTAGCTGAGGCTCAGCTTCTCCTGTTCTTTTTCTCCCATCTCTGGGAGCTTCGTCTTATAGCATCTGCCTGAAAAGCTCCTTCCCCCAGTTGGTGGTACACTTAGAAAAGCAAGCGAGAAGACTTAACGCCCAGGTGCTTCCCAAGGTCCTCTCCACCCCAAGGAGGCTCCTCTAACATTTCACTAGGAACTCAGGCTGCCCGCACTTCCCCTCTCAGCTCCGCCAGCTCTCACCTGCCCCTATCCCACAACCAATACCATCAGTCCAGGGTATCACGTGTTCTACACGTGCTGGCAACCAGGCTGTGCAAGGGCTAGGCTGAGAAACAGTGCTCTCTGGGTGTATCCAAAAGCTCCCATTCACAGCCCCTGCAGACAAGATAAGACTGCAGCTGCAGGGGCTGACACTCCCTATTCCAGAGCAGTAAGCTGCCAACCTTAGAGATCAAACAGTTCTCTTAATTAGCAAGATTTACTGCCTTTGTTCTAACTTCTCAAGGCCTTGATCATTTTTGAGGACTTTTGCCTCAGATGTTCCCTCCATTTCCTGCACCCCCCTGAACTGTGAAGAACACATTTAATACAGACAACCCTGAGAAGTCTTGGATTCAGCTCTAAGACAGTTCTGTCCTTCCTGGACTCCCCAGAGCCATAGTACTTGTCTTTTTTTCTTTAAGCCTTCACCATACACTCATCTTAGGAAATCAGGGGCCCAGCCCAAGCTTTCAATACACAGGTCCACATATTCAAAAGACCAGAAGTGGGAGGGTCACCTTTGCTGGTATTTTGCAGAGGATGAGAGAACAAGAATTGTACTTTCCTAGTTTTTTTAAGTAGGAAAAAATGTCAGTGCTCCTTTATGAGTAGGGGAGGAAGGAAAATTGAGAGTCCCCCAAAGCAGCCTTCCTTTCCCAAGCCTTCCCTTTCTGACCTTTGCGCCTTTCACTTCTCACTGCTAAAGCTGCCACACTATTTCAGCCCACGAGAAGAGTTTCACCTAGAATCACTCTCTCTTCAATAGGGATTTGGAAGAACCTCGTGATAATAGAGTGCCAAGTATAACTGCTAACTTAGAAGGACGTGGAAAATAACCTGCTTGGGACTGATCTGCCTGATTCAGAGAGAGACAGAAAGAGAGAGAGAGAGAGAAATAATAGGAAAATATCCTGCTTGGGACCATCTTTCTGATTCAGAGAGAGACGGGAAGAGACAGAGAGAGAGAAATAATAGGTACCTAGCACAGAGTTAATAGTAGCTGCATTGAACTAAATAACAACACAGGTAGAGTGATTCCCCAAAACAAAGTGTTTATTAAGAAACACCACGACTTTGCTGTGAGTGAGCTGTGGGCACATGCAAGGAAGCAGTGAGAGTTTTAAAGAAAAATGAATAGGGCTGCATAAATTGCTTTGAAACAATTATTCTTGGTTACCAGGACTGATGACAAGGACGGCATCAGTCCAAAGTTGAACGGGAAATTCCTGCGCAGATATTATCATATCATGTAAGAGTCTTTGTGACAGTTTCTGTTATCAGATAATCATGCATAAGGACCCCCGTCATGGCTCCATTTTATCAAGGTGTACCATAATCAACTCCATTTTTATTCTGACAACATTCACTGTCCTCCTCCTGATCAGGAATTCATTTAGAAAAGGGACCATATGCTGCTAAGCTCACTTCAATTTCATATGACAATTACCAGTTGAAGACTTTATGTGTCCTAAGTACCTGACGAGTCCTTACCTCAAAGAGATGATGCATACGAGGGGAGACAGACATGGGACAGATGAACAGATGGTTATAGAGTGATGAAGGGCAAGTATCCTGCAGAACAGACAACTCTAAGGCTGAGTAAGAATGATTCTGGCAAAAAAAAAGTCTAATTTAACTACGAAAAGAGGCCCAGGGAAGGGCCTAGAGGCCCAAGACTTAGCTCTGTGTTGGGAAACCTGAAGGTGATTCAGCACAACAGAAAGGAGAGTTCTGAGGTAAGAGGAGAAGTCCAGGCCACAAAGGGAGATGAGGCTGAAGAGGTAGGTAAGCTCCAGGGAACAGATTAGAATTATTATTCTGGCTACACTCAGGAAAATGGATTGGTGAGGAGCAAAATTAGAAAACCTTTTGGAAGTGATTGCTGTTGTTCCAGGAATGGGTAACAGTGGCCTGAACTAAAGTATTGGCAGAGAAATAGGTCAATGAAGACCAGAAATATTAAATATTAAGTTATTATCCCTCAATGTTTGATAGAATGTAGAGTTTGGAAGAGAAAGAAGCACATGCGTGATGCCTAGGTTTCTTCCTTTAGCAATTGCCACTGTAATAGGGCCAGTCTTAAAGCTGTGAGACTTTAAAGGAAAAAAAGCTTTGGTTTTGAACAAGAAGGTGGTGCATACACTATCATACAGTATCTCTATACCACCTGCATCAACCCCATAAGATAGATAATGCTCCTCATTCCTAAAATATAGATACAACTGTGTGTGAGGTAAAAGGTCATAAAGTGAATCAAAGCATGCATGCCTTTTGATGCCCAGCCCCATAGCTACAAAGGAGCTCCAGGAGGCCAAATTCTCAAGACCAACATGGGACCGGTCATCACTAACATCACCCTGAAATCTCCCACTTCCTGTTTAGGAGAACAGAGGAAGAAAATCCAAGAGATATCACCCCTAGTCACTTCTATTCAATCCAAATTCCCCACTAGACAGAGCTGGGGTCTGGACTTCCTTTATCTCCTTTGCAGAAATTGCCAGCTTTTCCCCCCAGGTTAAAATGCTGTGCGTAGGTAGGAAATAGCAGGCCAAGAACAGCGTTTCTCCCTGCGAGAGAACTGTCCCCACCTACTCCCCAGCCTCCCTGTACATGCTTTCTTGGCAGAAGTGGTCTTGGTGTCACGGCAGTGTCTGCTCACCTTGCTTCTTGAAGCTATCATGCAAAGAGGAAGTAACACAACACCACAGTTCTGCTCAAAATATGCCACCTCTCTCTACTCTGGGATGGGCCTAGTGTGACTATACTCTCAGATAAAAGGAAATATACATACAACACCCATATACTGGTTTATATTATCAGTCTCCTATAAAGAAGTCTAGGAGAAATAGCTGGTTCTAGGGGCATAGCTGTTTCTAGGCAGATAATATACAAAACGAACTTGGAGCATGTTAGACTGCTAGAAAGTAAAAGAATATTAAGAGAGAAAGAAGGAAGGAAGGAAGGAAGAAAGTATGGATGGAAGGAGAAGGGGAGAAAGTGAGAGAAAAAAAGGAGAGGGAGAAGAAAGGAAAGGAGAAGAGAGGAAAGGGGAGGGGAAGGAGGGGAGGGGAGAGGAGAGGGGAGGGGGGAGAAAAGAGAAGGGAAGGGAGGGGAGGGAAAGGGGGAGGAGGAGAGGAGAGGAGAGGAGTATTCCAAGGGACAAAGGGACACAGCAATGTACCCAAGGCCAAAAGTCAAACCATTTGAGCAACAAAATAAATATAGTAGCATTGGAATTTTTCTCAAAGTATAAAATAAATGCTTGCAAGTCCTTATTAACATCAATAAAAGTGAAGAAATCAACAAATAGACAAAAAGAGATAGATTCCTCATGCCAAAGAATTCTGAATAATTTACATACTTTGCCCTGAAAAAGGTGGAACAGAACTCTGTAATCCTTTACATACAGGCTGAGCACCATAACTTCCTTCCAAAGGGCAGAGTAAGGGAACAGGAGAAGATAATTTCATAGGAGAGAGGCCTGACACACACCATGTCAGTCAAGTGACGAAGCATCCTGAGTGGCAGCTCATCTCTGTGGAAAGCACCTTTGATAGGAGTCGTTAAAAGAACACTTAGATGTGGGATCTTCCTCCCCAAAACTCATAAACCCCATCTAAACTCATGAGAAAACGCCAGCCCCGAATGAAGGCTGTTGCACATATACCTTAACTAGTGGCCCTCCATTCAGTTTTTAAATATATAAAACTATGTTTTGAGGCAAGGTTCCACTGTGTAGTCCAGGCTGGCCTGGAACTCACTGTGTAGCTCAGGTTAATATCAAACTTGTGATCCTCCTGCCTCTGTCTCCCAAGTACTGATTACAGCTGTGTGTCACCATGCCCAGATCATAAATTTTTAGTAGATAGTAAATTGTACGAGGAAAGAAGGAAGATATAGTCACATGTTTTGAGGCCTACGGCATTTGGATTATGAGAAAAATAAAAATTGTGTGTTAATCCCCTTCACCTTAGAGAAAAGCATGTTTTCAACCTTCCAGACAAACATATAACCAACTTTTAAAATTAACACTGTATCTTATAATTTGTCACTTAATCATGTGTTTAACAGCACCTCCTGGCACAGGGGTATGGCGTGGTTCCATGGTATTCGGTAACCCTGCACAAGTGCAGCAGAACCGGCTGCCTCGCGGCAGTCATCATGCTGGTGGGGATCCCAAAGGAAACTGGAACATCACCTTTTAGGAAATCAGCATAGAGCATCTATGTCCGTGTGAACACCACACTGGAAAGGACCTGCCTGAGGCAGCCTCTTCTGGCAAGGTAAGGTTTGAGCTTCACTCTCTTCACTCCCTTTCAAAGTCACTTCTTTCCAGCTTTACAAAAGGCTCCCTGTTATGGTTGATACATTGTGTCAACTTGCGGAATCTAGAGGTTTAGCTGAGTGATTCAGGAGGAAGCCGGGGTGCTTACTTTGTATACATCCTGAGCCTGTGTAAGAGGAAGGCAGATTGTGTGAAAGCTACACGCCCCTTAGGTGGGGGTAGCCTGTTTACAATGTAAGGGAAGGAGAGAGGCTGCTTGCCGGTCATTCCTCCCTTTTGCTGGTTGTTTTTGCTGTGCTCTGCTGCCATGAACGTTTGCCCTCTGTCATGTGCCACTCTGCCTCTGAGCCAGCCAAGTATGGACTGAAACCTCCACCAACTGTAAGCTAAATAAACCTTTTCTTCCTTCATTTTGGGTGTTGGGTATTTTGTCTCAGCAACGAGAGAAAAGTAACCAAGACACTCGCTTTTTGCTTATCCCGAGTATGATCACAATTATGAACATGACGGTGCAGGTTAGCAAAAGGAACAATTCAAAACGTCATGTCGAAGCTGAGATAATCAACGAAGCCAGTTCTGAGTAAAATCCCTTTGCAAGTCATGTAGATTCCAATTCTTTGCAATAAAATTGAAGGAGAAAGCCAGCACTGTGGCACGCTCTGACACCCCCAGCTACTTGGGAGGCTGAAGCGGGAGGATCACCTGAGCACAGGAGTTTGAAAACAGCTCAGGCAACATAACAAGCCCTCACCTCAAAAAAAAACAATTGAAAATCGAAGAAGTGCATTACAAACTTATAGCTCATTAAAAGCAATGCTTGAAGGTAGATCATTGTATGATTCTTAACATATACGTCAAAATAGGTCAGAGAATTGAAAAGACATTGCTCTAAGATTCTCTTCATTTCTGTTCATTCAGTTAAGGAACAAGGTTTTCCTATCAAATCTATAAAAGTCAGAAATATGATGGTGATGTCTACCCCTTCTAGCCCTAATAGGTCACCCACAGGTACATAAATTTGTTTTTAAAACAAATTTATCCTTCTCATCAAGGGATGCATTTTACATTTCACAATGTTTAGGGTGCATGCTGTGCTATTTCATTTTCACCAGTTGTGTAGTGTTATTTGATAAAAATTAAAAGAAAACTTCTAGCACATTTAGAATACTATAGCCATGAGTTAAATTCTATTTCTGCACATTTTCCTATGGCTCAGAAGCATATCATGGTCAGTAACTTTTCAAGTCAAAAATATCTACAAGAAGTAGAACAAAAAAAAAAACAAAAACAGGGATGAAAGAAAATTTCCAACTAGCTATTTAAGAGCTTGTTTATTTTTGAGGTAGAAGACAATGGCTATTGCATCACTATAGTATTTGCAGTCCACTAGAGTGTGGGTGTGTGTATGGGTGTGTGTGGATGTGGGTGTGGTGTGTGTGAGTGTGGGTGTGGTGTGTGTGGGTGTGTGTGTGGGTATATTACCAGGGGTTGAAAATTAACCAGAATCTTAGCGTGAACTACATCTCCAGCCCTTTTTTAAATTTTATTTCAAGTCCTGAGAATCACTGACTTACCCAGACTGGATTCAAAACCCCTGCCTCAGCTTCCCAAAATGCTGGGGTTACAGGCAGGCACTCCCGTGCCTGCCTCCATTGGGTATATTTTATTTTATTTTATTTTTTATTTTTTTTTTTATCCAACCAGCTTTATTTTTTTTTATTTTTTTATTTTAGAAACATAAAAGTACAAAAACCTATTGACAGACACCCATTATCATAGAAAATAGTACAATCACAACTAATCTATAGACAAGGTGATATGGTCTCAACAGTTGTTGTTGCTTTATCCATTGATATCTTCGAATTGTAGATGTATGGACCCATATACAGACATGCAAATTTAGTCAGACAGTTGATCC
>PVLD010033674.1:0-13431 GCA_004027595.1 Dinomys branickii
GGGAGGAAGGAAGGAAGGAAGGAAGGAAGGAAGGAAGGAAGGAAGGAAGGAAGGAAGGAAGGAAGGAAGGGTAGTGTGAATGAATATGGGTTTTTTCTTATGACACCAGAGATTGAATCCAGGGCCATCACACTCGATGCTCCCAGCTCCCCGTTTTTATTTTCTAAGACTGTCTCCCTAAGTCAGGTTGCCCAAGCTGAGCTGAAACTTTTGATTCTCCCATCTTAGTGTCCCAAAGTGCTGGGATTATAGGTGTGCACTGGTCTTAATACAATTAAGTTAAGGAAAACTACTATGAAAAATACTGTTTCTATGGAATTTAGGTAGCAATCAATGTTTATATCAAATAAAATATTGGTAAGACAGGATCTAAGCACAGACATGCTTTTTTAATTAGCATAGTTTTTGAGAAATTTTGAGTGAAGTTGCCACAAATTTTAGGGCAAGGTATTTTTCTGTACAAATCTAGGATTTCCCATTTATCTTGAAAATTTAGAAGATGCAGCTCCAGACATACATTTCCCGCCAACAACAATAGCCTAGAGCTGAACTGAGGTTAACTCATGTTTTTGTAAAAGAACACTACTTACTACTGAAGAGTACACCAAGATACATCGGTATAAAGCAACTGTAAAATACTGTGTCAATAGAAATACCAGGTATGACATGCACAAAGCCAAACAACCACCAGTAACAGATACTGAATTTCTGTCGCACTGTCCTTTGAACATCCCAGCAGGAGTACACTGTCAAGTGTAGACACCATAGAGTGGGGAACCCACGTTAAACAGAGAAACTATCCTCCACTTGGCTGCACTGTGTGCCCTAATTAATTTTCTTACATTATTCATCTGGCTGCTTGAGTATCTCCTACTTGACTTATGTAGTGTTTAAATTGTGCCACTTTATCAGATCCCTGCGTGGGCTGAATGGAACCAGGGTACCAGTGGTGCTGAACCCATCCTGGTCTTGTCTCCACAGGCGGTTTACAAGGCTGACTTGGAATGGTTACGTGGAATTGGGTGGATGCCGACTGACTCCGTGTCTGTCAATCATGCCAAGCATGCCGCGGATATCTTCAGTGAGGTATTCCAGGGTTTTGTCCTGTCACCCAGTACATTTTCAAAGGAAATGAACAAAAACACATGAGCCAAAATACAGTCATCTCACATCAGCAATTTTAATCACTTTTAATCGCTGAAATTTAAGGTAGATATAGTTCCCAAAATAATCCTGCACCATTCCCATCACAGTATAAGACCGCATCCCTAATATAATAATATCCAGCACATTTTCACTGATGCTCAGCATTGTAAAAATTGAAGAATTCTTTTGACAGTTACAGCAGTATACTGGGAAAAGTTTGTCCAGTTGAAAAAAATGGATTGAGCGTATATACATAAAGCTATGACTCCGAGAGGTAATCAGACTTGCTACTTTAAAATCTCTGGGAGGTATAAGAAACCAGCCATTTGTTTAAAAAGTAAAATTCTGAGAAGAAACCCAAGTTGCGAAGAAGGTGCCACTTACTTAAGGCATTCAACGCCTCTAGCTGAGAGGGGCCCTTGTATTTAGGAAGTCTCAGTCACCAAGACCGGCACTACAGCTGTCTAAAAGATCTTTTTTCCTCTTAGAAAAAATATCGCACAAAAATAGAAACTCTCAACTTTACTCCTGTGGATGACAGAGTTGACTACGTGACTGCAAAGCAAAGTGGCGAGATCCTTGATGATGTAAGTACACGATGGGTCTAAAATTACACAACCATGCCAGGCGCTGGTGACGCACGCCTGTAATCCCAGCACTCAGGAGACAGAGGCAGGAGGACTGCCACAAGTTCGAGGCCAGCCTGGGCTACACAGTGAGTTCAAGGGCAGCCTGAACTAGATAGTGAGACTGTCTTTAAAAAAGAAAGAGAGAGAGAGACAGAGAGAGAGAGAGAGAGAGAGAGAGAGAGAAAGAAAGAATAAAATAAAAACTACGCTGTCGTGCCGCTCTCATTGCTAAAATGCCCTGCGTTGCACCTGAGCATGCCATCACTGTCCAGTACACAGATTCTAATCATCAGAGTGCTCGATGCCAGCAGTTGCCTGGACAACATGATGTTCTTAATGTCAAGTAACCGGTCACCTTGTGCCTGCTTTCAGATTAAATACCGGAAAGACTGGAATGCCACCAAGTCAAAATACACCCTCACAGAAACGCCCCTGCTGCACACCGCCCAAGAGGCTGCCCGGATCCTGGACCAGGTAGGGTTTTTACCTCAGTGCCTTTCCTGTGGGGATGTAGACCCTCATGGAGCCGGGGGGATTTGCACGTGACTTCTCGCTTAGCCTGCGTTGCACTCTTTCTCTTAGTACCTCTACAAGGAAGGCTGGGAGAAGCAGAAGGCCACAGGGTATATTTTGCCTCCAGATGCTGTGCCGTTTGTTCACGCCCATCACTCCAGTGACGTCCAGAGTGAGGTAATTCTTCCCAGTGTGTGTGTCCTTTGGAGAAGCTGGACTTACCTGTATGGGAGGCCAGATGTGCCGAGCTGTAGAGGACACTGGACGGATGTTCTGTTCCAGCCTGGCAGATGGGGAACAGCTTGCTTGGGGCCGTCGTAGCTCCTCTTTTGGTCTTTTCCCATGGATCTGGGGCCTCTTCCTCTTCCTTCTTTCTTCCAAAGCTGTTGTTTGAGTTCCTTACTTTTTCTTACACCTTCTGCCTTCTTTAAAATCTCTAGCCTTCCAAATAAAGATATTGCCACAAATATAGAACAAGTATGATTTTTAAAAACTTTGAAATCATTATTTTTCATATTTGCTTATTATTTCAATGCTTTTACAATTCTGGGTTGGGGATGTCACACAAAAACTGGGGCGCTGAGTTTCTGATGCTCCTGGGCACATGGTCCTGCCCCTTTGCGCTGTGTGCCTGTCAAAGCTGACAGAATCTGTGTCCTTCTTCTCGCCAGCTGAAGTACAAAGCAGAACATGTAAAGCAGAAAGGTCACTACGTCGGTGTTCCAACAATGAGAGATGACCCTAAACTGGTTTGGTTTGAGCATGCAGGCCAGATTCAGAATGAGAGACTCTACAAAGAGGACTATCACAAAACAAAGGCCAAAATCAATATACCTGCAGACATGGTGTCCGTCCTGGCTGCCAAGCAGGGGCAGAGCCTTGTCAGTGATATTGATTACCGCAATTACCTGCACCAGTGGATATGTCATCCCGACCAAAATGATGTAATTCAGGCAAGAAAGGCCTATGACCTACAGAGTGATGTAAGTGGTTTTTGACTCTTTATTATCTAGAAATGTACAATATAGTGAGAATAAGCAGCATTCCAGAACTACCAGCCTTTGAAACTTTGGGCTATAAAGATTTACCTTGTACCTGGAAAGGAGCTGAGGCTTGATATGAAGTAAAGGGAGATAAGGACCAGTGATTAATTGACACCTCTGCCTACAGACTGCATTTCTGAATAACCTTCAATGCCAATTATTTTTAAAATCTACTTTGATGCCATTTCTGCCATGAGCAACTCCTTATATTCACGTGAAGAATTGTCAGCTGATTTAAACTAATAATTGGCTTGGGGGAGAACTGAGATTGAATTGGGGTTTTGACAACATTAGGTCATAGTAGTGGACAAGAGGCTAAGAATGCTCAGCCTGCTTGGCCGAGCATCCTGTTCCTAAGGTGCAGGACCTCTACCTGCACTGACCTCTGTAAGGAGGAGAGAGACATGATGTCCTGACTTGCTGCTCAGGCGCACAGAGGAGCCAACCCCACCCCCCCAGGTGCTCTCATCATGGCCAGGCAGAAGCAGGGAGGCAGAGGCTGCCTGCAGAACAGATGCTGAACTTGAGCGTCCCCCTGACTGATTGCTGTAGCAAAATGACTGTCATGCAACTTCGGTCAGATCGGCAGCTCCTCTTCATTTAATGTGGGGCAGACTGGAAGAGTCTAAGAGCTGGGAGTGGGCGGGGAGGAGGATGGGTGGACACAGACAGACGTGGCCGCTGTAGCTGAGATGACCAGCCCCCCCCCCCGCCCCGGAGTGCAAACACACTGGCGTCCACTTGTGTAATTTCCTCCATACTCTCTCAGCACCACACAGGCTTCTAGAATGAAGTGAACCATGTCCCTCTAAAGCCGCAGCCTCCTTGGTAAAGCTCTTCTCACAGGTGAAAGTGGTGGCCCTTCCCTTAGTTCCAACAGCACTTACGTGGCCGTGCTCTCCCGGTGCTTGACCTTACACTTACCCCTTAGAGTACCGGGAACAGTGCCCCGTGCAGTCGCAGGCTCAGGAAAATGTTGCTCAGGTAAAGTCACAAGTGAATGAATGAGACAACAGCCACTAAAGAGAAATTTTTTAAAAATCTGGAAAAAAAAGTTTGGAATTTAACCCTGAGTCTGAGCCAACCGCTCTTCCACATGTCTCTGTGGTATTTTCAGAATATCTACAAAGCTGACCTGGAGTGGCTCCGAGGCATCGGTTGGATCCCCTTGGACTCTGTGGACCACGTGAGGGTCACGAAGAACCAGCAGATGGTGAATCAGGTGTGCAAAGTCTGTTCCCTTTGGATCCTAATGCCTGCCCTCCTTACCTGCCACACGGGGCTGGGCCCTGCGGGGAGAGAGCTGTCGTAACTCTCTCTGTTTCTTTGCAGATAAAATATAAGAAAGCTGCTCTTGACAACTATCCCAATTTTACAAGTGTGGTGGATCCTCCAGAGATTGTTTTGGCCAAGATTAATGCAGTTAACCAAAGCGATGTGAGTCTGTTTTGTGTATGCAGAAATACGTAGGCTGAGAATTGGGTGTCTGTCGTTGCCTGGATTAGCTCATCTCTCCATAACTGCTTGTAAAAAGTTGCAACAGGGTAAATTATGAGATAACCTGGGGTGGGGTCTTCAAAGATGCTAGTGGGTTGGGTACTGCTCTTAGATATCTACCTTCTTTTCCAAAATCTCCTAGTATCATAGTTAGAATGGACTGAAATTCAACCAGTTGGTTAGTTTTAATCTCTAAATGTAGACTAATGATTATGTTGTTAGGTAGATTATATAAAAATTTAAATATACATTTATAGTAATCTAAATGTTTTTCTTACTTTCTCTTCTTAGGTAAAATATAAAGAAACATTTAATAAAGCCAAAGGCAAATACACATTTTCCCCTGATACACCGTACATTTCCCACTCCAAGGACATGGAGAAGCTCTACAGCACTGTGAGTCCTGTTTACCCAGCAGCATCTCAGTTCCTAGTTTTAGCTCTTATCAGTGTTCAGATTCTTGGCTGATTTGGGGACTGCTGAACAGCGAACAGAAGAGCCGTCGGCTGTTCTAACTGCCTTTTGTCTTGTCTGCTGGAGCCAGCGTGTCATTAGCGTGAGTGGCATGTGCTCAGTGCGCTGTGAGCTCCCGCATGTGCCAGGACTGTGGGGGACCAAGGGGCTGAAGCTAGGTGAGATGAACTCTGCGGGAGCTCAAACAGGTCACAGGAACAGACACAAGTAAGTAGATAACAAGGCAGCGAGTGCTCTCAAAGCTCTCGGAGCACATAGAATTGGGAGCAACTACCAGCGGAGGAAAGGCTTGTCTTTCTTCAGCAGTCACGCGCAAACGTCTGCAGCCCACAGAGTGAAGACTTGCTTTCCAACATTCAATTTGGCTCATCTGAAGGGGCAGTGCACATCCAGTGGAAAACAGTCTGGGTGATTCTCTCCTTGTGTGGAAGTTCCTCGTCGCTTTTACTAGAACTGTAAACACAGTTCACACTCGGGAAATGCCTGAGAGTCTCTAGGCTCCATTCTCAGTAAACCGAATGGCTGCCCCGCTCTCGCTAGGCACGCTAAAGGCTACAAGTAAAGATTTCAAGCCCTGCTTTGAACATCAATGTCTTTAATAATGGCTTTAGTAACATCTGAAGGTACTAGTTGAACACAAACTGTTACTGACATGTGCTCCTTCGTTCCAGATACTATATAAGAGGGCCTGGGAGGGCACCAAGGCCTACGGCTATACCCTAGATGAGCGCTACATTCCCATTGTTGGAGCCAAGCATGCTGACCTGGTGAACAGTGAGGTCAGTATGACCTTTCCTCCCCTAGGCTTGGGGGTCTTTGGGGCAGAAAGGGACTGATTAGAAAACTCCAGTAAGTCTCAATGTTGAATCCGTCTCACAGCTGAAATACAAAGAGACGTATGAGAAGCAGAAGGGCCACTACCTGGCTGGAAAAGAAATCAGCGAGTTCCCTGCTGTGGTCCACTGTCTGGATTTCCAGCAGATGAGGAGTGCGGTAAGCCAGTGCTCACTGCAGCGTGCTTTTGTACAGTGGCAGTGCACTCCGTGTTTGCCTATTACAGCTGGTCCTGTGTCTCAGAACTAGTTGGAGGGTGAAGAGTTATTCTTTTCTTTTTTGAGATGAGCTCTCACTATGTAGTTCAGGCTAACACTGAACTCACAGTGTAGCCCAGGCCAGCCCCGAACTTGTGGCAGTTCTCCTGCTTCAGCCTCCTGAGTGCTGGGATTACCATGGGCCACCATGTTAGGCTTAGAATGACTTATTCTTGAGATTTGCCCCTCACTTTAAATCCCCGATGGCTGGAGTTTCCCTGAGTTCTGCTTCTCCCTTCACCACCAAACACATAGTGAGGGCTCCACAGTGCAAAAGGAGAAACCAACAAGGTCACTGTTGGCCTTGGGTTGTAGGAAGATGAGAAACTTTTAAAGGATACAATAAAAACTTTTGTAACATCAGTGTATTTTAGAGGTATTGATCTATATTGGACTTAAGACTCAAAGAGATTGATCTGAATTGTTTAGCTTTTAATTCTCACCTAATTTTTGTTTTTTAAAAAATATCTTTCCTCAGTTGAACTACAGAAGACATTATGAGGACACGAAAGCAAATGTTCACATCCCCAATGACATGCTGAACCATGTACTGGCCAAACGATGCCAGTACATCCTCAGCGACCTGGAATACCGACACTACTTCCACCAGTGGACGTCTCTCCCAGAGGAACCCAAGTTCATGCACGCGCGAAACGCCCAGGAGATTTTAAGCGATGTACGCTGCCTTTGTGCACTTGACCTCGTCCCAGATTTCACCTGCTCCTGCCTCAAGCCCTTATGCACCAGTTGCTCCTGTGTTTATGTGCCCAGCTACTTTCAAAATAAAGTGGCACGGGAACCAATTTTTAGTTAAAAAATTTCCTTTGAGCCCTTGGACACCTATGTTAAATGTTTAATCTGTTCAGCACTAGTAGGACTCAGGCATTGCTCCCCTCCCAGTTTTTAGGCCAGGCATGTACAGACCTTCCAGAGAGTGAGAGGCCTACACATGCCCTCTAAGCACTAAGCCCAGCCAAGGACCCACCAGAAATTATTCAAAGGCTCAGAATTCTGTAAATTTAGAATACCCATCACTTCTCATTGTTCTTTGTCTCTTGCAGAATGTGTATAAAGATGACTTGAACTGGCTGAGAGGCATCGGTTGCTACGTTTGGGATACACCGCAGATCCTCCATGCCAAGAAATCATATGACCTCCAGAGTCACGTGAGTCAGTTTTCCTAGAAAGACTGGCTTTCCCAGGTCATCAAAACCCACGATGGTGTCAGTGGGCTGCTGGGCAAGCTGAGTCCGTGCTTGACTGAGAAGCTCTAACCAAGCACTTCTAAAATGATGTATGATTTAAGGAACTCCTGGGGCCCTCTGAACCTAATTAAAGGTCCAGTGCAGAATCTTCTCAGCCTGAGTCTCTCCAATGGTGAAAGGCTGTGTACGTTTATAAGAGCAGGTTACCTGGGAGATGTTGCACAGCCTCAAGCGTTTGTACCTTGACCAAGTCAGCTTGGAGGAAGAGGATGCAAGAGCATTCCTGGGCCACAGGCAGATGTGTTTTGAAGGGAAAAATAAATCCTGAAACCTCCCAGCACACACATGAGCTTTGATCTATGGGTCTAGTACATTATTCCAATCAAGGGGATCCTGTCGGGTGGAGAAAGGGCGGGCAAAAGCAGCAAAGCAACGAGGGCTGCCTGGCGGAGACCCCGCCCCTCTCTTAGCCCAGAACTCCTCTGTCTGCACCACACGAGGTCCTTAGGGTCACAGGACGGTGGCCTGTTTCTTAGCAGAAACCCATAAATAAGTAAAGGCACATCTAAACTGGCACAAATATTTAAATCTGATGACAGTATTTTATCACTTTTGATGGCCTTTTTCTTCACAGATCCAATACACAGCAGCAGGTAAAGAAAACCTGCAGAACTATAACCTGGTCACAGATACACCAGTTTATGTGACTGCTCTTCAGAGTGGCATTAACGCCAGCGAGGTACGTGTGTCCTCCTCGTCCCCCTCTTTCAGGACAAGCCATTTCTTGTCTTTATATAAGAGGTGAATAAGCCTTTTGTTTTTCTGACTGTAGGTGAAATATAAAGAAAATTATCATCAGATTAAGGACAAATACACCACAGTACTAGAAACAGTGGATTACGACAGAACCAAGAATCTCAAGAGTCTTTACAGCAGTGTGAGTTTCTTTTGCCTGTGCCCAAGCCACTTGTTGCCCTTCAGAGACAATAAAAGAATAAATAGGAATGTGCACGTTGTCCCCAGAGGCTTTTCTAGTTTTTTCATGGATCCTACTTTAGCTCACAAAATTCTTGTACGTACAATTTAATAAAGCTCCGGTTGAGAAGGAGTCCTGGACGTTGGCAGGGTCATCTGAGAAGGACGGAAGCGGAGAAGAACCTGCACTCTGGAGCTATCCGGAACGTACTGCTCCATGTTCACATGATTCTTAACCTTTCCAGAACCTGTACAAGGAGGCCTGGGATAAAGTGAAAGCCACCAGCTACCTTCTGCCGACCAGCACCTTGTCCCTGACACATGCCAAGAGCCAGAAGCATCTGGCCAGCCGAGTAAGTCAGCACCCTGCTCTTTCCCCTTCCCCGCCCCCATGCCCAGCAGCGTCCCCAGCACCCCCAGGAGGTACCCAGCAAGCAGTTCCAGAAGCTCTGCAGCACGGTCTGTGCTGTCTGTCGGGGCTCTGCGGTGCAGGGAGGGTCACGGACACCGGCGAGAGGGCTACAGGCTGACCTTGCAGGCTGCCCGCCTATGGAGGACGTGGGTGAATTCTGTTCTAGCTAGAAGTGAGGAAAGCAAGAACACATAGTGTACCATACAAAATAGGCTCCCTTCCATAGAATTATGTGGGCTTTAGTGCAAAACTAATCCAGCGGAGGATAATTAGTTACTATAGCATCCACAGTAAACAGAGCAGGCCAGAGGGACAGACCTTTCATCTGGGAAGAGGACCTTTTCAGGTACAGTTACAAACCCCAGAGAAGGGACTTCAGGCAGGTTCTTGACAAATTGTTTAAGGACCAAGGTAGCATGTACAGAAGGCAATCTTCTAAAAAAAATTTTAACACAAAAAGTTCTTTGAATATTGTCTTCTTGTTAGTTGAGGAATAGTTTAGATATAAGAAACTGGAATTTTCTATTCCAGAAAATTATGGTGGAAAGTTTGGTTTGTCTCTAGTCACTGTAGGGCTTTGCTGAAATTCGAATATAAAATACCCTCTCTCTCTTTTTTCACAAATTCCCCTTCTGTCTTTTTCCTCCCTTGGTTTTGAGAGTTTTATTACCAAGTACTACGAAATTGCATCTTTGTCTCTGCCTGATCCTCTAACCCACACACTAAGGGCAACATGAGTTAAGAATTAAAGTTTTACTACAGGGGCTGGGTATATAGCTCAGTGGAATAAGCACTTGCCTAGCAAGCGCAGGGTCCTGAGTTCAATCCCCAGTACCGCCAAATAAAGTTTTCCTACAGAAGTTGATTGCTTTGTTTCTTAAAAACCTTGTAGAAACTAAAATATAAGGATTCTGTCTTGTGAGCATTGAGTTTTTCAGTTATTTAAAACAAAGAGATTCCTGAACACAGTTTAATTTTTTTGCTTATGGTAGTAAGAAAAACAAAGCCATTATCAGAAAACAGATTATTTTAAAACTGTAATTTTTAGCTGGAAGTGTATCTCAGGGGCAGAGCATTTGTCTGGCATGTACAAGGCTTTATGTTTAATCCATAGCTCTGCAAAATGTAAAAAATAAATAAAAGAAAAAATCACATAATCTTAAAAATGAATCGATTGACCAGGTATGGTGGTACATGCCTATAATCCTAATACTTAGGAGGCTGAGGCAGGAGGATCACTGTGAGCTCATGGCCTGCCTAGGCTACAGATTGATTTCAAGGCCAGTCTGAACTGCATAGTGAGACCCTGTCTCAAAAAAAAAACTAAAGCAAAAACAAAAACAAAAAACCCAAGAATGAATTGGTTGTAACGGTAGCAAAAGTACTACTATAGGTGTGAGTGTTTGAAAAATAAGAACTAAAATTGTACAGTGCTGTACAGTTTGAGTGCTTTCCACGCCGCCCGACAAGCCTCACAGTGATGGTAGTGGGTGCTGGTATCAGGTCTCTGCTCAGACGAGGACGTGTGCTCAGGGAAGTGTCATCCCCAGATCTGCTGGGCCTTGGAGTCAGGTCCTTGCTGTTACATCTCATGCTCCTTTAACAAAATAAATCCATGATTCCCCATTACTATGCTTCAGCTTTTCTACTTTTTTTAAATAGATCAAGTACCGAGAAGAATATGAAAAGTTCAAAGCTCTTTATACTTTACCAAGAAGTGTTGAAGATGACCCAAACACTGCGCGGTGCCTCCGAGTGGGCA
Organism: Dinomys branickii; assembly: GCA_004027595.1. Taxonomy (NCBI): domain Eukaryota; kingdom Metazoa; phylum Chordata; class Mammalia; order Rodentia; family Dinomyidae; genus Dinomys; species Dinomys branickii. Next base: position 10,748 of record PVLD010033674.1, read on the forward strand.
AGTTTAACATTGATGTGAGTGACCCCAAAGGCACGCCTTCGAATTTGCAGTCAGGAAAGAGAGCCATGTGTGATCAGTCAGCGCATTTTCCATTAAATCATGCAAGTGGCCCTGACGGTGACATATTAGGAAGCTAGGTCTCTCTCTCTCCATCTCGCTCTCTCTCTCTCTCCCTGTCCCACTCTCCTGGTATTAATCTGTACACGGTATCAGAGAATTCCAGACCAACCTGCCCTAAGAGCTAGTTGTGGGCTGCTTACCCTGACCTCTGCAATGGCGAGAAGGCAGGTGTCCCTTACTGGCTTCTCACAATTTTCCTTACAGCTGGCATGTAACTTTCACTTCACAGCGCCTGTACAGATCAGTTTATGAAAAGAACAAGATGAAAATCCACACTGTGCCTGACATGGTAGAGATGGTTACTGCCAAGGACACTCAGAAGAAAGTCAGCGAAATTGATTACCGCCTGCACCTCCATGACTGGATTTGTCACCCTGACTTACAAGTCAACCATCATGTCAGGAAAGTCACGGATCAGATCAGCGATGTAAGCCCATTCATTGCTTAGGAACCAATCCTGCGCCAGCCCACACCGTCCCATTCACCCACCCTGAGGAGAAGCAGCACCTGCATGCTTACCCCTGCCTTTCACTCTAGATTTCCCCTCTCTCCGTGGGGCTGACATATTTTGGCGCTGTCACTGGAAACAGGGCTCTGGGTGCCCGGTGTTTCTGTGGGATCCTCAGTCTCATCATACAGTGCCTTTTGCTTCTTATTCCCTAAACTCATCTGGGTCCAGGGTCTGCCTGTGGCTTTTAGTGTTGAAAGTAAGGTCACGTTTTCTTTCTGACCCCTTGCACTTATCAAAACCCTCTAGATTGTGTATAAGGATGATCTCACCTGGCTGAAAGGCATCGGTTGCTATGTCTGGGACACTCCTGAAATTCTCCATGCCAAACATGCTTATGATCTTCGCAACGATGTGAGTTTCCTTGTTGTTTGTTTGGTGTATTTCCACATCTGTGTATTCTAGGGACAAGAACTGAGTATGTAAAATAGGAACACTGCCGCATACCAGTGGTGGATTGGGTCGTGTTGAGGATGGCCGAGCTGGAGAATATGGTCCACTGAGCCACTGGCCTCTGGTGGGAAAGGAACTCCTGACTCTTCTGTCCACTTGCTGCAGTAGTTTGGCTGTATTAGTGTGCACATAACCTTTATCAGAAGAACGTTTCGGGACTGGGGATGTAGCTTACTGGTAGAGTGCTTGTTTAGCATGTGTGAGGCCTTGGGCCAGAACTGTAGCAAAAGAACCAAAGAAGGAAACAAATTCTCATTTGGAATTCATGGACTATATGTAAGATCTATTTGATTTACTTATAAAGAGCAAAAATGCCAGGCAAATTGATAGTGCAATGAGACTTTCAGCAAGGAAGCTTAAAACCTTCCTAGAATAGCAGCTGTCCAGCTTCCTAGAAAACTCTAGAAGCCCCAAATGACTATAAGCACTGATTACACTGCTATAAAATTCAAATACATCCTTGTCTGTTGAAAAAGTCTTAATGAATGTGAATCTCATGAGTTAAAAGCTACCAAGCCCTCAGTGAAAATCAGCAGTCTCTAGAATTTAATAAATGATCCAACACAGGCTTGTGTAATTCTTCTTGCAGATCAAGTACAAAGCTCATGTGATGAAAACAAGAAATGACTACAAGCTGGTCACCGACACGCCAGTCTACGTCCAGGCTGTCCAAAGCGGGAAACAGCTGAGTGATGTGCGTGCTCCCTGCACAAGTTACTACAGTGGAAGCTACCGTGGGAAGACGAGCCTGCACCAGGCCAGCCTTCTCTAGCTGGGAAACCAGATTCTGTGCCTTAGAAAATACTTACAATGCTGCCTCCTGAAATCAGAATGTCAAGTAGTGCCCTGGGGTGGAGCTAAGTGAGCTGAATCTATGAAACACTTTGTCTTAGAGCTCCCCAAGTTGCCCTTTGTATGCTTGTGTAATGAGCAACATTTTACACTTTCCTGTCCAGGCCTTCTAATAAATAGAGCCGACTACGGCAGAATGGAAGCGAGCAGGTCTGATAGAGTTATGGGCTGGAGTCCTGCTTCTGCCACACAAAATCCAAGGCTTGTAAAAGCATGTAACCCTCAGCCTCAGCATCTTCATGTGTAAAATGGGAAAGTACAGGTAAAGACCCAGTGTAGCGGCTGACCCAGGGCAGAGAAAAAGCTGTTCTTTTTAAGCTAAATTCATAAGCCCGGTGCGGTGGCACACACCTATAATCCCAGCACTCAGGAGGCTGAGGCAGGAGGATTATTGCAAGTTTGAGACCAGCCTGGGCTATAAAGTGAGCTCAAGGCCAGTCTGAACTGCAGAGCGAGACCCTGTCTCGAAAAGGCAAAAAGACAAAAAGTAAATTCACAAGTATCAATATGAGATCCCACTGGTGAGGCAAAGGCTGAGCTCTGTTACTGTGGAACTTCTAGAGCTGAAACGCCAGGCTTCCTGTTGTTTCACGTGTGCTGTCCCTCCCGTGTCTCGGTGTGGTGTCCACAGCTTGGCTCTGATCTTGTCGGATGAGACACAGTAATGCATCAGTTTCTTAGACAAGAGGAAGCAGCAGGCTGCCTGGCTCTCTCTCCCTCTGTCTCTCCCCCTCTCCCTCCTCCTCCCCTC
>PVLD010033675.1:0-13427 GCA_004027595.1 Dinomys branickii
AAAAAAAAAAAAAAAAAAAAAAAAAGAAAACACAAGAACCAAAAATCCAAAGACAAGAAAGAAAACAGGTATACATCAACAACAGCAACAACATCAACAACAACAACAACAGAAAAAAAAACACCGCTTGTTGCTGCTTTACATATTGATATCTTCGAAGTGTGTGTTCAGGATAACACATACAGATATACACTATTAATCTAATATCCTGTCATCGATTATTGCTTAGCATTAAGTGATATAATACAATAGTAGAACCATGTTAGCCCTCCTGCATATATGTATATTCCTTTTATTTCTCTGTCTTGTCTAATTGCTATGGCTAATGCTTCCAGAACTATGTTGAGTACAAGTGGTGACAGTGGACATCCTTGTCTTGTTCCTGACTTTAAAGTGAAAACTTTTTGTTTTTGTTCATTTAGTATGCTGTTGGCTGTTGGTTTGTCATAGATGGTTTTGATCAGATTGAGGTAAAGGCCATCTATTCCTATTTTCTCTAGGGTTTTTATCATGAATGTATGTTGGACTTTGTCAAAAGCTTTTTCAGCATCTACTGAGATGACCACGTGGTTTTTGTCTTTGGCTCTATTGATATGGTGTATTACATTAATTGATTTGCGTATGTTGAACTATCCCTGCATTCCTGGAATGAATCCAACTTGGTCATGGTGTATAATTTTCTTCATGATTTGCTGCATTCTATTTGCTAGTATTTTATTGCCTATCTTTGCATCTATGTTCATTAGGGAGATTGGCCTATAGTTCTCTTTCTTGGTTGGGTCCTTCTCTGGTTTTGGTGTTAGTGTAATACTTGCCTCCAGAAATGAGTTAGGGAGAATTACTTCCTTTTCAATTTCATTGAAGAGTTTGAGGAGTGTTGGCATTAAATCTTCTCTGAATATTTTATAGAATTCTGCTGTGAATCCATCAAAGCCTGGGCTTTTCTTCGTCAGTACTACAAGCTCTTTTTCATTTTGCTCTTTAAATAATTTATATTTATGTTTTTTATATAAGAGAAACCATTTGATATTTAACCTTCTGTGTCTGATTTACTTCATTTAGTATTCTAGTCTAGTGGATCCATTTTCCTATAACAATCAAATGTATGCTTCTTTATGACTGAGTAGTACTCCATTTTGTATATATATACATATACACCATATTTTTGGATTTTTGTTTATACATTCATCTGTTTATGGGCATATAGGCTGCTTTCATGACTGAGTTATTGTGAATTGTACTTGTACCTCCTGTAATGTGATGACTTTAACTCTTTTGGAAAGATACCCAGAAGCTATATAGCTGACTTTTCCATATCTTTTTTGGTCCAGGTGTCCTTAGTTTGACTTGCTGAGGCATTTAAAAAATTAACTTATGGGTTAGTAATTATTGCTTGTTTCATAGGGACGAAGGAGAAGCTGTCAAATATATAGGCCAATTAACTATATAAAATATTCAACACCTTTAACCATTGGAGAAATGCAAATCAAAACTACTTAGAGATTTTTTATCTCGCCCCAATCAGCATAACTGTATCAAGAATACAGACAACAGTAACTACTGCAAGGATGCAGGGAGAAAAGAACTTTCCACACTGTTGGTGGGCACATAAACTAGCATAGCCTCAAGGAAAGCAGTGTGGAGTTTCACCAAAAATCTAAAAACACACCTGCCACATGATCCTGTTATACCACACCCTGGTATACACTTAAGGGAATTAAAGTCAGCATATTACAGGAATAACTCTACACACATGTTTATTGTGCCATATTTGACAACAGCCAAGATATACTAGTTTTGGCACCCATCTGGGAACAAATGGATAAATAATATGTGGTATATATACATAGCTGAGTGTGATTAAGTAATCAAAAGCTATTGTGACAAATACAGGAAAATGGATGTAACTAGAGATCATCATGTTAAATGAATAAGCCAGAAACAGGCAGTCATTGCGTGTCATCCTTAATATACAGAGAATCTAAAAATAATTAAGATTACATGAAAGTGGAAGGGAGTTTAGTAGATAAGGGGAAGAAAATAAGGGAGAGCAATCATGTAAGGGAGGATAATAGGTCTCATAGATATGATCAAATTATGTTATACATATTTATAAAAATGTTACTGTGAAACCCAATATTTTAGTTTTTTAGCTTTTGGTGGTACCAGGGATCGAACTCAGGACCTTGTGCTTGCCAGGCAAGCACTTATTCCACTGAGCTACATCCCCAGCTGAAACGCAATATTTTATAAAATTAATATGCACTAGGAAAAGCATATCTTGAAAAAAAGTGTAAAAAACGATATAGGACAAATTTGTAATTTTCAAACTTATTTAGACATGGGCCATCACACCATTTTCCCACTAAACTAAGAGTGTTGTTTGTTGGGTGTAGAGTGGAGGCACACACAGTTTGTGAGACAGCACAGGTAAGAAGGTCCATGGGATTGAATCACACCAATTGGAAATCAATGACCTTGGGCAAATCATTTAAGCTGTGTTACCATTTACTAATTTGCAGAACTGAGTTAATACTCCCTATCTTCTGTTGAGAGTTAAGTTAGACAAACTAATGAAATACTCAGTTTAGTGTCCAGAACTGGTAAGGCATCAACAAATATTTGTTACTTTGTTTTTTCCATTCTCCTAAATTAAATGCCATTTAATAGGAGTGTGATCAAAAGATACATTGATATTTAAATTAAAAAATTTTATTACAATAAAAAACATACCACCATTAATCCCTTCAAAATATTCCTTTTTCCTGCCAATATACTTATCACATAGTTTTCGTCACCTTGTGTAGCATTGCTTTAGGTCCTCTGTCATGAGTATCACTATAAGAAGTGATCAAAATAAGGCGAATGCTATTGTTGAATGGCATCCAACAGAAAGCAGACTTGTAAAAACTTTGCATCATGTCCACATTCCCCAGATCTGGCACCATGTGACTTTTGGCTCTTTCTTCAAGTCAAAATGACCATGGGCAGTGAGCATTTTGAATCAGTTCAGGACACTGAGCCAGCTGTGACAGCACAACTACAGATATGAAAGAGGACTTCCAGAACTGCTTCCTAAAGGGTCAAGAACAACGGGATTTTTATGTTGGAAAAGAGAGGACTATTTCTGAGGTGGATTCATGGCAATGAGTCTTTTACTGTAATAAATTAAGGAAAACATTTTGAACATTCACCATGGCTTTTGATCATACCTTGTATCTATTCTAATAAAGATAACTTTCAATAAATACTGAAGGTTTAAGAAATTAAATAAAACAATGGCATCTATTAGTATCATACTTCTGTGGACTGCAGAAATGTACTAGTATGTTTTTATTTATTATGTAGCAGTGCATATTTATTCCAGTATTTCTCAAATAAAAGCCCTCTGTTTTGGAAGTTAATACTGACTTCAATTGTTTTCTGAGTTACTCACTTATTTATTTTAACTCTTTAACACATGAGCCCCTAATGGCCACTCAATAAGGCCAGAGGAAATCTGAAGAAGAACTCATGTATCACAGAAAGCTTCCAAGCAGTATTAGCTCATCACATCAGCTGCTTGACAGCTCCCCTCCAATGGCAATGATGAAAGGTCCAGTTTCTGGTTGCGGCCAGAATGTTGGGGATTTGGATATAGCAAGAAAGGGCTGCTTAGGGGAACTGGTGTCACCTGATGGAGTCCTTGGCTAGGAGTCCCTAGGAGTGGTGGGGATGTTGGAGGTGGATATGTAAACTTCAGACAAAATTTGCCTATTCTATAGTTCTGCCTTTTATACACCCTGTTTTCATCAAGATTAAAGAGATTGTCTCTACGGTAGCTGCCAATGATTCTTGAAGTTCAGCAGGAGTTTGCTCAAGGGCTGCTATCTCTGAGGTGTGTCTCCAGTGCTGGTGCAACACGTTTTGGCTTTTTTGATGAAACTGAAGATCGTTGAAAAAGTAGGGAAAATGATGACAACAGGAGCAGGAGCAAAACCAGAAAACGTCGTCATCGCTCTTGTTTTCTGAGGCCAGAAAATATTTTCAGGGTGTCCACAAATCTTTCTGAGCCTGAAAAATCTGACTTGGGTGTGGCTGACACTCCTTATTACCTAAATCTTTGGTATATAGTAATTGCTCAGTACATGTTTATCAGTCAGCGAGTCAGAAGTTAAATTCTAATGTTGGGGCGTATAAGAAGGCTGAACCATGAATTTGGCATCTGGTGAGGTCTTCTACTATTGATACCTTGATGTGACCACCAGAAAATCTAGTCATTGTTTCTCATTGTTGTTTCTCATGGTTTCTCCAGTCATACGTCAGCAAATATCGTACCTGAGTGCATGCCACACTGAGTCTGCAATGACTCAGCTGGGAAGAGTCACAGCTTCCTGGGTCTGACCGCTTAGCTCACACACAAGGACATGGAGTTAGTCTTAATCCTTGGGAAAACATGTTAATCCATGCTTCCTCGCGGTTCTAAAGAATAGGTACCAATCTTCACCACTGTTGATCCAGAGCTGTGGTTTTAGAGATTAGTTTGCATAAGGCAAACTGTATCTGCAATGGCACATTTATAACTCCGGCACCCTCTGCCCTCCCTTCTAAGTGCAAACTCACAGCTCGTGCGTTTTCAGACAAAAGAATATATGGAGAAGGGTAGAACTGCAGAAGCCTGCACACACTTATGGGAAATGCGCATATTTGGAGTAAGAGTGGTTTTATTCTCCCTGCCATCTTTCTATGTCTAAACACTTACGGCCTTTTGAAATTTGGGGGCTGTGTAATAGGCTTACATAATGAGAATATTAACTGAATGAGAACATACTGAATTCTTCAGTGATGTTTATCACCTCCAGAAAATAATTCTGTGAGGGGAAGTGTTCTCGGGACACCGAGACCGCTGTGTTCCTTATCTGGAATCACTTTGACAAGGCTACCTCTTCCAATTTTACATGTCCTGACCTTGGTTCCAGCTTTGCCTTACTGCATGATTGTCAGATTTGATCTCTACTCACTGAAATCATATGCCTTCTTGAAAAATTCCTCATCAATATTTTCCAATTATACTGTCTTCTTCCACAGTCTTCATCTCTAAATGATAAACAAAATCCAATAAGTGGCCCAACTGTGCCTTTAAAACAGCTGTAAAATCAGTAGTAATCAATGCTCTATTTTGAACTAGAAAACATTAAAAAACTATCTATGGATGGCTGTAGGAACTTTACTTAAGTAGAGAGTCCCAAATTTGTCATACTTTGGTCTTGGTGTGTTATTGCATCATTTATCATGCAAATGGACTGATTTCCCAAATTACTTCCCACTCACAAAATTGTTGTATGATCTTTTCTTGAGTGAGCATGATGGTGGGAAATGCAGAAAAGCTAGACTCTGCTCATTTCAGCTGTCCACTTGAGTTTGGAGATTTTAATCCAATGGAATACGGAAAGAACATGAAATCAACAGAAGGATTTTTTTTCTCTGTCCTTCCAGGAGAAACAGCCGATACCTGAGAGGAACCTACTAAGCAGAATCGCCAGTAATTTGTACCTGTTTGTATTCTAAAATGTTCTCTACTTATTAGTCATCAGGACTTGCCTGGCGAGTTGCTTTTCCAGCAGTGGTAATTCTTTGCAACAGCACTTTTCTCTGCATGGCTTCTCTTGGCATAAGGACTGGGTGACTGGAGGAGGTGTGTGCCTGGGATCCAACTTATTTGGAAATTGATAGTGTAAAATGCATACTTGTTTACAGCACATTATGACCAACAAATAAGTTCAGGCTACAGGGGACACACTTAGATTTTCCAGGAGCAAAACAATGTCTCAAAAATATTTTCTTAAAATATTTCAGATGAGAGTTTGAAAACAAAACACATTGTGTTCAGCTGGGTTTCCTCTAGTGGCTTATCGATTTGAAGAGCAGTTTTCCAGATCATCAACGAATACTCCACAGTAGATGGAGTACTGATTGAATATCACTGTTTTGTGACAGTTACAGTAATAATTAATTCAAGCCAGAATAGTTAATAAGTGCTAGTGTTTGAAAATGCTTGATGAGAACAATATCACACAGCTTCAAAATATCTTTCTTTTGAGGAGTGGATAAAAAAGATGTGGTATTTTTATACAATGGAGTACTACTGAGCTATAAAGATAAACTTGAGGCTTTTATAGGTAAATAGATGCAACTAGAGACCATACTCCTAAGTGAAATACATCAGACTCTCAGGTGTAAACATTTTATTGTTTCCCTAGTGTAAGAAACTGAAAGAGTAAATAAGGCCTAAAAGCTTCAAGAGATAATGTGAAAGGGAAAGAAACTGCTCAAAAGAAAATAACGACTGGGATAGGGGAAAGGAGAGAATAAGGAAGGGGAAAAACATATATACTATGTAAGATAGATAAGATAATTGCACTACTAATTTCTATTTGTTGAAAGGAACAGTTAGTGCTTACATTGTTTGATCAATTTTGCATGTCTGTGTCTTATAATCTGAGAAACTACCTTGAAGATAATAATATGCAATATAATAACCATTGCTAATTTCCTGTCATCTTGTTTTGAAATTCTGTACTGTTCTTATTGTTTCCTTAAATTCTCTTTAAAATAAAGAACACTTTCTAGATTTCATCTAATAGAAAGGACAGTAGTGACTTTATAGTGGAGAAACCTAGAGGATATCACCCAGTCAGATGGCCAGAGGCAACATCACCAGCAATGGAGAAGAGGAGCAGGACAGGCCTCTGAGGTGAAGCTCTGAGGAAGGAGCAGTGTAGCTTAGGGGCTGTTCTTTCCAAAATGTAGTACTTGAGCCTAATCATGAGGAAAGAAAAACAAACTAAGGAACGATTTTTTGCTTTACAAAATAACTACCCTATGTCTTTTAAATACCAAGTCCATAAAAATAAAGAAGGGCCGAGAAGCCTTTCTGGGTTAGAGAACAAAATAAGATCTTACCACAAATATGAAGTACAATGCTGGATCACAGATGAGAAACATTGCTATAAAGGACATTTTGGGGACAGCTGGCCAAGCTGGAATATAGACTATATTAAATTTCCAGATTTCAGTATTGTGGTTATATAAGCGGATATCATTTTTCTTAGGGGATATATGATATCACATTTAAGTAAAGGGGTATTATGTACACCACTTATTCCCTAATAGTGCTAAATACCTGAGAGAGAGAGAGAGAGAGAGAGAGAGAGAGAGAGAGGGAGAGAGAGACAGAATGATAACACAAAAAAGACAAATGTTAATAATTGGTAATATGAGCAAAAAGTACATGATAATTCTTTGTAATGTTCTTGTGACTTTGTACACATTTGAAATTAGTTGAAAACAAAATTAAAAGAAGGAGAAGGAAAAAGATTTCTCTTAGAAAAGCCATAAAGAAAAAGAAAGTTGAATTTGATTTGACCAAAATTAAAAACATTTACACTTTGGAAGAAATAATAAATTTGAAAGTCAAATGACAAAATGGGAACTTACTTATAGTAGGTACATATATATAACATAAAACATGCACAAATAGACAACAAAATACAAGCTATTAAATTTTTGAAAGTATTAATGGATATAAAATTATGCTAAATGGGAAAAGAGATAAAAATCCAGATGTCAAAGAACATGAGCGCATGATTAACTTGTAACTAACTCAAGAAAAACAAATTAAAACGAGGGATTCTATTCTTGGCCATTCTGTCCAAAGTTAGAATAATTGGTATTCAGAGAAACTGTCTATGGCAAAGATAAAAGAGGGCTTTCCTTTTCCTATTCCTAAGAGAGAAACACATATAGACTAATGCTTCCATCTTTTTCCATTTCCGACCCATTCCACCCAGGGTATTGCTTAGATTGGACAGAATCTGATTTCATTTGGGCTAAGCTCATTGGTACCTTTTGTTCAGAGCCTTTGTATGCCGGGCACTATATGGAGTACATTTACCATCTGTATTATTTCATTCACTGCTTACAGTTATATAAAGTTGGTACTACTGTTATTTGTACTTTACCAATGTTTCAGCTTTACCACATACAAAAATCAATTGGATAGTAAAAGAAGCAACACTAACAAAGGAGAAGGAATTGATAACCAACCATGTAATGCAGGGAACACTGGATTGGTATTTAGGAGGAAAAATTTATTAAAATCTTTCCCTCACATCATAGACTAAAATAAGTTCTCGGTGGACAAAAACCAAAAAGTTGAAAACAAAACCTAGAAGAAACTGTACATAAATAATTACTTGCTTTTTGAAAGGGAAAAAAAATTTTATGCATATAAAATAACAAAAGAAATCATCAAGGAAAACATTAAATATATTTTGACCAGAATCCATGAGCACATATCTACATCATGGGCTGAGTATTGACCATGGCTTGTCTGGAGAGAGTTAAGGCCCTGTTATGAACTGTTGTGTAGAGATTTGCAGGTTGATAACCCGATGTACTCCGTGACTCACCCAGTAAGTTACATGTTCCTTCAGGACTCTGTCCTGCTCATCTCTGTGTGCCCAGTGTTGTCTATGTGTTGGCAGTGTGTTATATCACGCCTACTATGCCCTGTGCATTCTTACTCCTGTTTTGATAGACTTGATAAGAATGGTACTCAGGTGTGACCAAGGCATGATAAAAAGGTACAATAGACTTAGACTGCTGTCATGCAGTGAATAATGACAGAGCTGGAGCAGTTTAAACCTTGGAAGACAATTTGACTGACTGACACCTACACCCATATTTCCAAATTCATCAGGAATGTGAATGAATTGTGTGAATATTCTTTTGTGTCTCTCCCAATTATTACAAACTTGGAAAACTAGAACAAATCTGTAGAATTTTGCTTTCCTAGGGAGTCAACCACAAAGCATCAAATCACACCATTACTTGAACTACATACAATATAGAAACCTCCTTGAGTATGGTTAAAAATCTCATGAAGATAGATCACATTTAGTCATATATTTAATGACTAGTATCTGTAAGTATTCTATCATTATTATTTAAAATTACATTAAACCTCTGCACTTGGAGACAAAGCTCAGAGCGTGAGGGAGCACATTTGGGTGAGTGGGAAGGAACAAAGACTGGTGAATCAAGAGCAGCAGCTAATGCTTTTCCAAAAGATGGTGAAAATTGTACTGATGCTAAGTTTGGGTTTGTCTTCTTAATCTCCAGAAGGGTCCACCTTTCTGTACAGTGAAAATTCAATGAATAATTACAGAATTAGGATTAAGAATAAAAGTAACATGGAAATAACACATGGAAACATAGATAGACCTTAAATACCTGAACTGTCTCGATCTGTTGACAACAACATGTGCGATATATTTTTTACAAAGAAAATTGTTTTACTGAGAAATTATTCCCATGCATTTAAGTTATGATTTTAAGGAGAATAATGCCATGTTTTCAGTATATCTACAGAATTGTACTACAATAGACAAAATCAATTTTAGAATGTTTTTATCACCCTCAAATGAAAACTGGGTACACATCAGTGGTGCCTTTTATTTCCTTCTTTAAGTTTTGGAAACCATAAACTATGTTCTGTTACTTTCGATCTGCCTATTGTGTATTTTCATGTCAACAGAATGATAAATTAGTAGCATTTTGTGACTTGGTTCTTTCATTTAACATGTTTGCATAGCTCATCTATGTTGCAGCATATACTGGTATTTACTTTTTCTTAAGAATGAATAATATCGGGAAGATGGTGACCAGGTGAGCGGCAGAGGGAACCTCTCCCAGAGACCGATCCTTTGCGTGCGGGTGCCGGGTCTGCAGATGCGAAATTCCAACTGAACGTGTTGCTCTCTGCAGCCTGAGCATTAAATAGTCGGCTGGATAATCCGCGGCGAGACGTGGGCGGGTCCTGAGAGCTGGGCACCTGAGGCCATCGGTGCTGCGCTTGGACCGCAGCTTGGCTGAATCTGCATACAACCGAGTGTGACTGTGGCAGGACCGACCCTCCCAGCTCCTGAACCAGATCGGCTCGGAGAAGGCTGTAGCCCGGAATTGTTGGAGGCTGCAGAGCAGAGCAAACTCGGAGAACGCGCTCCTCGGGCAGACTGCGCCAATCTGGGCAGCAGTCCGGGATCCCGCTCAGAGCCCCGCCCCCGCAGCCAGCGCCGCGGGAACTGTTGGAGCTGCGGTCGGCGGCTCCTGCGAGAAAGTCAAGGAGGCGGAAAAGCACCAGGGAGTGCCAGGATCTCCTGCCGGCACGGATCTCGGAACGGGTGAGCCGAGTGAACACCACAGCAGGATTTCTGAGTCGGGCAGAAGCTCGACCCAGGGAGATACATCTGAGTGGCATTCCTGCCTGCACGATCCCAGGGTGAGTTGATTGGGCGCCCTGACCGTTTTTTTTGAGTCGGGAAGAAGCTCTGCCCAGCGAGGGACATCCGAGCAGCTTTACCGACTGCAGGATCCCCAGGTCGGAGGAGCTGGCTGAGTGCCCTGATCGGATTTGTGAGTGGGGGAGGATCTCCACCCAGGGAGGAACACCTGAGCGGCCCCCTGCCTGCAAGGTCCCTGGGGTGGCAAGCTGTTTATGAGCCCCAGCCAGGTCTCGGGGTAGGGAGTAGAAGTGGAAATCTCAGCAGACAGCTTAAGGGACATTCTCCCAAAGAGAAGAAATCACTGGAGCAGCCTCTGCAGCAGACCTTTGCCTGCTGAACTGCCTGGGGAATTTCTACCTCCACGTTTTGAATCTGATACCCAAAAATGGGAAAACAGAGGAACAAAACGCAGTCTCAAAACTCAACCCCACCCAGAACAAGTTTTGAATGCGAGGATACAGGGGAACCAGGAAGCCACATAACTGCAAGTTATGAAACGATTGCATCTGAAATGAAACAACTCCAACAGGCCATAAAAGAGCTTAAAGCAGAAATAAGCCACATACCTGCAATGATCTCTCAGACAAAAAACGAGCTGAAAACAATGATGGAAGAAATGTTCCATACACATAGAGAAGAAATAGATAAAAGTCTAGAAGAAAATAGGAAACAAATGGAAACGTTACAAGAGCAATTGAGGAATGAATTACCAAGAATGAAACAGGTCCAAAGAGAATGCCAGGATTTGAAAACTTACACTGAACGCTTGCAAAACTGCTTAAATGAAACCGAAGATAGAATTTCAGAACTTGAAGACAGCATGGCAGCTTACGAGCATGAAAGGAAGAATCTCATAATATCATCAAAGACACAAGAAAAGTCAATCCAACAGCTCCAAGATGAGGAAAAACGTAACAATATTCGAGTTATAGGAGTGAGTGAAACAGCAGGAGACCACACAAACGATATAAAAAGAATATTTGCTGAAATAATAGCAGAAAATTTCCCAAACAAGGTAAAAGATACTGAAGTTCACTTAATCGAGACATATAGAACCCCAACGATCCATAACCCAAAAAGAATCACACACAGACATATAATAGTCAAGATCCCAGATATCCAGCAAAAGAACACAATATTAAAAGCTGCTAGAGAAATGAAACAGATCACCTATAAAGGAAAGCCCATCAGAATCACAGCAGACTTCTCAACGGAAACCATGAAAGCAAGAAGAGCTTGGAGCGAGATATTACAGATTCTGAGACAAAACAACTTCCAACCCAGACTGATGTATCCTGCAAAACTATTGCTCAAATTCAATGGAGAAATAAAATACTTCCACGAAAAAGAACAACTGAAGGACTTCATGAGTGCCAAACCAGCATTGCAAACAGCACTAAAAGATATTCTAGACAGAGAAAAAAGAGACCACAATTCCAAGAACAACAATAGAAATAACTCCCTAAACGGAACAAGCAAATAAACAGTCAGCAAAAGAAGGAAAACAACAACAAGTAAATAACATGATTAGAATAAGCCAACATATAACCATGATAACCATTAATGTAAATGGCCTCAATTCAAAAGTCAAAAGGAAAAGATTGAGAGAGTGGATTAAGGAACACAATCCAACGATATGCTGTATACAGGAAACACATTTTACTCAAAAGGAAATCCACAGGTTGAAAGTTAAAGGTTGGAAAACAATTCTCCATGCAAGAGGTCCCCATAAAAAAGCAGCGGTAGCTATTATGTTTGCAGACAATGTAAACTTCAAACCAAAAACAATGAAAAAAGATAAAGAAGGGCATTACATACTAGTTAGGGGAAAGCTGCAAGAGGAAGAGGTAACAATCCTAAACATTTATGTACCAAACCATGGAGCACCTAACTTTACAAGTCAAATCTTAACAGACATGAAAAATCAAATAACTAATAACAGTATTGTAATAGGGGACCTAAATACCCCTCTGACGCAAAGAGACAGGTCAACCGGACAGAAACTCAGCAAAGAAATAACAGACCTGAACCAAAAGTGTGAACAAATGGACTTAGTAGATGTATACAGAGTGTTCCACCCAACAACATCAGAATACACATTTTTCTCAGCTGCACATGGGTCTATCTCCAAAAGAGATCACATTCTAGATCATAGAGCATATCTACCTAAATGCAAAAGAATTCAAATTATCCCATGCATATTATCGGACCACAGTGCAATAAAATTGGAAATTAATGACAAGGAGAACTCCAAAAACCATATAAACACATGGAAATTAGACAACAACCTCCTGAGTAACCAATGGGTCACACAAGAAGTTCAAGAAGAAATTAAAAATTACCTACAAATACATGAAAACGCAAGTACAAACTACTGAAATCTGTGGGATGCAATGAAAGCAGTCCTTAGAGGTAAATTTATAGCAATGAACTCATATACAAAGAAAATAGATAGAGAGCAAATAAATAACCTAATGCTAAACCTCAAACTCTTAGAAAAAGAGCAACAAGCAAAACCAAGAGCCCAAAGAAGGGAGATTATAAAACTCAGGGCAGAAATTAATGGAATTGAGATGAAGAAAACTCTACAAAAAATTAGTGAATCAAAGAGTTGGTTCTTTGAAAGAATAAATAAAATTGATAAACCCCTAGCCAACCTTATCAAAAAAAGAAGGGAAAGATCTCCAATTCATGCAATAAGGAATGAAAAGGATGAAGTCACTACAGATCCAAAAGAAATACAAAAGATCAATAATACCTACTTTGAAAATCTGTATTCCAATAGGATAGAAAATACAGAAGAAATGGACAGATTCCTAGAAAGGTACAAATTGCCAAAATTGAATCAGGAAGACATAAAAATCCTGAACAACCCTATATCAATTAATGAGATTGAAAACGTTATTAAAAATTTACCAACAAAGAAAAGCCCAGGCCCTGATGGATTCACAGCAGAATTCTATAAAACATTTAGAGAAGATCTAATGCCAACACTCCTCAAACTCTTCAATGAAATCGAAAAGGAAGCAACTCTCCCCAACACATTTCTGGAGGCAAGTATTATACTGATACCAAAACCAGAGAGGGACCCAACCAAGAAAG